>JARQTH010000609.1:325522-375918 GCA_030142595.1 Trachelus iudaicus
CAGTGTTTATCGGGATACTAAAGTGGCGCGGACAAACTTACCCTATATCCTCAATATTACTACGGATATTTGGGGCAGCGACATATCTGTATATTATTTTTTATGAATATAAGACCATTATCCGAGACGATACTTTCAGTATGATAGTTAACACTCTTCTACGCTTACATTTATTTTTCGTCGTGCTATGGACCTATTCGGGAGGACTGTACCAACATTCAAGAACAGAATCCATAGCAGATGACCTCTGGAAGATTACGAGAAGATTTCAACAACTTGGAATTCGTCTACCCTATCTTCAATTAATTTTTTATCAAATTGCGGAATTTGTCTTCATTACCATAAATATTTACTTAGAAACCAAATTGGAGTTGTTGATTTCAAGGAGTCCTATCTCGTGGTTCGATTGTATCAGTTTAGCTTCGATAAAAACAACAATTATAATATGCTGTACTTCATTCACCAAATATGTTTGCCTGATTTTACTGCAACTCAAAGAAGTCAATGCCATCTGCCGCCGCCTTGAGAACTCTACTTACTCAGTGTCGCAACAAATATTGGTTATCTTGAATGTACGGGAGCAGTACATGGCCATTACGAATGCCACAAGGAAAATTTTAAGCTTCTACCAACATTACTTTTTCCTGTGTTGCGTTTTGTTTGTTATGGAAATTAGGTATTACGTATCCACGATTTACACGGACCTTGGGACACAGAATAACGAGTTCAATATGGTGTGGTATGCTTCCAGTGCAAATCTTATGTTTATCGTGCTGATTTTATTTATACTCAATATGTGCACCATGGCAGCTACTGAGGTGAGTTACTTTAAGGTAGTAAGCCCATTCATCGACGCTGTATTAATCATTGATATGCTAATGGCCGTACAATGTGTGCAAAATAAAGGAAAATAAAATTTCTTATGAGTTAAAACTACCGATGAAATATCGATATTTGGATCTACTACCTTAGGAGAAGTATAGGTATAAATTATGACAATAAATTTGTACTTCTAGGGTAACTATACAAGTCAAATGATATACGATATGACGTCTGATAAGCATAATTTGGGCTTACGCCTTGAGGTATATAGCTTTTTTGAATACCTTGAAAGACAAAAAATTGAGTTTAGAGTACATGGTACTATCGTACTTAACAACAGCTCCCTCTTATACGTAAGTGGACTTACTGTATTATTTGCATGGTATTATATATATTGTGTAGCTAAAATCAAAAGGGTGTATACAAAGAAATTTCATAAGAAATTATATAAAAGTAAACAGTCGCATTTTCAAGGTCTATATGCCTTTTTTAGTATTGGTAATGTATAACTTCCAATCACGTGCCATCCAGTCAATCCAAGTGTTACTTTCACTTAGTCAAAAGTTTGAGACCCACGATTTCCGAAAAAAAATTTAAATTGTAACAATTATTTGGCTCGTAAACTAGATTTTTCATCAGCATGGCCGCTGTCGCAACGAAAAGTTATTTATTGCTAAAGAAAAGTGAAGACCAAGTATCTGAACTTTTGCAGTAGACATCCTGAAGATATTGTTTGTAGTTTGCAATAATTAGTTTGCAGCGTCTTCATATGAATGATGCTTACAATTATTGGAATACCTTATTCAAAAGACGTAGTCTTAATGATGCCATTTACACAAAAAATTTCAGATTCTTTTTATATTTTTATTAGAAATTTTTAGAAACAGAAATCATAGCAATTACAAGGAAACAGTCAAAAAGTTATTAGGAAATTAACATTTCTATTTTTCTCCGAATTTGTTAAAAGTTCTTTAAAAGTGTACCAAATTCCAAATATATTTAAATGGTTTTCAGCAAAAATGTTTAACCGGGAAGCTATAATCACTTCGGTCTTTAGCGAAGGAAGCCATGAAGGGGGGGGGGGGAGTAAACTATAATAAAACTCAGATTTCTATTCAATTAATAAAAGAATTCGACTGATGTAAACTTATTGGAAATTATACTCTATGTCGACATAGACATCCGCCCTTATAATTTCACACGTAACTTTTCCATTTCCGTGGCGATTACGTATATACATAGCCCTTTTGTCAGAGATATCACAAAAAAAATAAAACGGCACTTACATCCTATTAATTTTAGTCACGCGATATGTATTTAGTTCGTTCACGAACAAACTGTATTTTGGAGGTATCATCCCTCTGTAAGGAACAATTCAAATTAAAAGTTCCCTGAAACTTTCGTTTTGCTTGTAAATTGTCTATAATATGTACGCAAATAAAAGACCCTGTACAGTAACAATACTTTTACTCTTTTTATTTCAGGTTTACATCGTCGCGATTACTTACTGGGGAATAATGACAAAATTAAAATGAACCATAGTAAGAAACTTTTCCTTAAGTCAAATGTTTCTTTAACTTTGTTTAACAATATTTTATTTGTCTAATAATAATATTTCGTAGCACGTAGCGAGAGCACGAAGGCTACCACCTAACAACGCTAGTCAGACGGACGCATGCCAAGGAGAAGAACAGTCGTTTCCTTGAGATTATCTAAAGACGTCCATCCAGCCAGTAACTTCATTATAATATATTATAAATAGTGACACCTTCTTTCTGAGACATTGTTGATTTTATCATTTTATCAATAACGAGCACATTCTTCCGCCAGGACTATTAATCGAACATTGCTTTTTCACTGTATCAATGTAATGTGACTGCACGAAAAATTGAATTTCATCTATCGTGCTAATTATCCAAGTCAACAGTACCGTGCTTTTTCAGCTAACAGAATATTTTTAAATCTTAAGTATTATTTGTACAAAATTTGTACAGATTTAAATAGTCCCTAGTTGAAAAATGAATCTATAATTATGCGGATAGGAGTTTGTCTAGCGCCTTGGAGACTTCCGAAAATATATCGTCCACTGAACCTTCGGCGTTGATCTAAAAATAAGTATATTCAAATCACAATATATTCTCCCACATATTTCTCGTAAAAATGTTAAGCACAAGAATTGTGGAATAAATAAACGTAGCTCACCCTGATCACTTTGTCCTTGTAGTGCTCGACGATTTCACCATTCTTCACGTTAAATATTTCAATCCTCTTGTTAATCGTTTCCTCGTTATCGTCAACTCTCTTAGATACTGCTGCCCTTCCCAGAAGTCTCTTTTTTAGCGTCTCGTTTTTCACGTCAAAGAAAATAATTAAATCCACTGGAGCCACCTGGGTAAAACAGAAGACGATGTATACGTTGAGTGACTGTACTATACGACCATTACTGAAAAATCATTATATCAGTAAGTATTTGCCGTTGCACTTACGTCTTTTTCAAATTGTAAACCTTGATTCAATTCTCTCGGATAACCATCAATAAGAAATCCAGTTTTCGTCGCACCATCTTCACGAGCTTTGTTCATCTTTTCCTTAATGAGGTCCAGTACTATATCCTTAAATGAGGTTATAAAAAAATGTTAAACACTATAAAATAGCACATAAGTAAATGAATGTATAAGGTACATTACAGTTGGTACGAAAAGACCCTTAGACATCAGTTCCTGCAGAGAACTTCCTCTTTGACTACCACTGGCAACTTCCTCTCTTAGAAGATCTCCACTGCTCAAATGTAAAAATCCATACTTGGCGATTATACGATCGCATTGTGTACCCTTGCCACATCCTGGACCGCCGATAACCCAAACAGTCTTCATATCTCCTTGAACTTCCGCTTCCAGTCCTTTTGCAACTATCGGTATAGCACTACACGCACTTATCGCTGCTGTGCAAACGGTGTCTTGGATTTCGTCTATGTTGAGCTACATGAAAAAAATTATCATTAGTACAGTATAGAATACGAACAATCTACATAGACAATACACTAAAACATAACGTGAAACTTCCGTGAAAGTATGCAATAATCACGCGGGAAAATTCAAATAGTCGTCTACACTGTTAGAAGCGATACATACCACAGCGCCATTGACGATGTATTTGAAAATATAAACGGGCAACTTTGATACGTTGCACAGTCCCTACTCCACTTTTGAGTATTGACAAGCAATTATCTCACCTCATGCAATTATTCCAAAGAACATAAACTCTCATAAGGTACACAAAATACACAGTTACGCAAGCACCCTTTCATCAGATTGACAACGTCGAAACTTGGGTGGAGTTTGGTGTTTACATAAATTCGAATGAATCGATCCGCGCCGAGAGGTAATGGCTGTCTGCGCGCATGCGCACTCGGTCAAGATTGAAAGCTCTTGCATGTCCCTATTACAACACAGATTGGCTTACCACTTTCTTTACTTACCTTGAATTCACTCAAAAACAATTTCGCCTTAAGGCTGCCTCTGACATTTACCGAAATCAACCGTAGAATTCACGCGTGTGCTACATTCGTTCCGTGCAAATGCTAACGTTTTCAAGGGTGCCGAGATGTTTGCGTAGAACGTTTAACACTCTTTCGTTATTTCAAGCTGGTACACTGGGACTCACCTTGTCAAAGCAGTTTTCACTATTGGACTGTGTCGATGACTTCGGTAATCCGCCAACCAAACCACTTGAAACGAGCAGCAGGATCCAGTATTTCCGATACACTTTGTACGGCGCGTTCTAAGCGATGTAATTCGGGAAGTCGATGTTCTGAACTTTTGGCTCACGCTCGGCAGTTGTGTTTCTATATGATAGAGAGACTATCCTAGCAGCAGGCATGCATATATACTTGCCTGGGTTTGAGGCTCCTCTTATAGTTGTCATGGTTACTAGCGTTTATAAATAAGCGCTTTGCAAACGTTAGATGCCCGGATGCTCAGCGGCGTGACGGTACGTGCGATCCCAGTGAGCAAATGCAAAAATTCTTTTGAATTCCCACACCGATTTTTGTATCTTTGTAAACACAGAAATACTACTCGCAATTTATATTGATAACAGTTTTGATTAAGTTGGAATGACTACTCCAAAGTAACCTATTGTACTCTTGGTATGTCTTTGATTTATTTTTTTGTCTCGCAGTAAAAGTTAGCTACACGTAATATTCTTAAAATTTTCCAATACTCAGCGCCGCTATTCCAATATTAAAACTGGTTGGCCGGGTTCTAAACATAAAGTAGAATTTACAGTTTGACGATTCTTTCTTGACGTTTCAATAATACTAAGGTCACTCTTGGATGAGTTGCCAATCGAATGAACCTCCGTGATTAAATTTTGATAAGTTCTGGAAGATATTCTTCTTTGGAAAATCATAATAAAAAGGTAGGCGACAGGCGTGATTTATTCATTTGTTCTAAAAGTCTTTCAGGATTCTGTATTGCGACGCACTACTATAGAAATGCATATACATATAGTCAAATATAACCACATCTATTGATTCCCTTATACCAATAACTCAGAGGAATCGACGAGTCAAGAAATCATATGATTTCATACGCGTCAGTGAAATCTAAAAGCCCGTATTCACAACCCGCTCTTAAAGTCACTAACAGAGTCGCTTGTAATTAAAAGTCACTAAGAAAAAATTTGAAAGCGCCCTATTAGGACTAAATGCGAGTTCTGAATACGGGCTCAAGAATACTTCGCATTATTAATAATCGCCAAGAAAAAATTTTCGAAAAATTATCATAACAACTCAATCGATACATCATGTAAGAAACTAGGAGTAAAGAATACTCAAGAGGCCCCCAAGTCAAAATAAACACTCGAAAAAATACCTATACAAGTAACTTGTCAATTTATTCATTTTTCAAATCCAATTTCATTTCGCGCTCCAAAGGAGTACGAACCATCAATAAGCAGACAGTAATAGCTAACGTTCTTTGACCGTCCGATTCGTTATTGGGTCAGACTACTGGTCGAGCGTGAGAAATACGTCATTCAAACGTATTACATCATACTCGTTTTTAGGGACTGTTTCACGTTACGGTTGCATAAGCGCGCAATCGAATTCCTTTTAACCAATCAGAATAGCCAACGTAAGACTTGTTTCCACGATAAATGTTTGCTGGGAAGTTACAATCTGAGAGGGACGAGCCCTTCGAAGACCAAAGCCGGCTTTATCGCTTTAATCATTTCGGAGCCTAACGATAAGGCCCCCCCCCCCCGGCCGCCGTCATATAAACTGAAAGAGTAAAACCGGAAATGGGCATTTCTTATTATAGCATGTGCATTAACGAATTGAGGTTATGTTCGGAATATTCGATCGAATACTACAATTTTTTATATCGAAATGACTGTTGAAGAATTAATTTCTGGAGATGCGTGATCCGAGCACGACTGATATAGGTGGCAGCCACACGGAATCGTGGGTGTCGCGGTGGTGGTAAAGTAGCTGGAAGTGGAAGTGGTATCGGTGGAAGCTCAGTTCTAGACTCAGCTTCTTCCTGCGCGCAAATCCGTAAACAAAGGAAATATTTTCTCCTGTTTACGTTACTACTGACACTTTCATCAACTAACAAGAGTGGATTTTGTGCTACAGGTGGAACTTGATTTTTGAGACTTTTGTGTACCACGTATAATTTCCATTAGGCTTCGGAAAGGATCTTCGACAGTTCCCGTGCGTGATAACGAGGTGAAGAAAAGAATTATTTTATAATGATGCGCTAACCATAATATCCCGTTGAATCGCAACAGTATAACAGTTTGTTATGCGCACGGTTGCAACGATGCATGGTGCGAAATAATTGCATAACAGTACACCCGCCCATTTGATATAAAATAATAATAATGGAAACTCAAATACAAAAAAAAATATTAGGTACTCAAAAGTGACTGCATAAAAAAAAGTACTGCAAGACAAAGTAGTTTTCGAAAAAAAGGAATTTAGAGCGATCATCATCTGTCAAGAAAATTTTTTAATTGCATTTCTGCGTATCTATCGTCATCTCGTATCATCGTCGACCTCGAATGATTAATTCTCATCAGTAAACATTGACTATATATATACGTCCGGCATCGTTTCAGACGCTATAGTCCGGTAGATAATTTATACTGAGCAAACTGTTATTGAATCTTAATAATTGTCAATATAACAGTTCATCAAAGATTTCGGTACCTGAACGTATGCGATATACTAGATGACAAAAAATTTGCTTTGTATCATTGACAGAAATTTTAGATCGCAGAAGAAATCACGACGAGATCAAATTTCGAGCGGGTATCCCGCCGTGCGAGAGCAAGGGAGAGGATAGTTTCGATATGGCACAAAAGGGGTGCCGTGAACCCGGCCGTCAAATCGATACAACACATGCGCCCTGCATCCAAGATTCTTCCTAGATTGCGTCTCTATTGCGTTTTGGCCTTATTACCAGCTCAGCGTCCCATATTACGTCTAATCGTTCCGAAACTGCAAAACGTGTACCGGTTCGTGCTTCACAGTGATCAGATAAAATTATTCTACTTAGAATCCATAGATTGACTTGAAACTGTTTTCCAAGAGGGTAAACAGGAACAAGGAAGTAGAAGACGTAGTGAAGGGGGGAAAAAAAATTCCGTCATCGCTGCTATTAACGCCGAAACTTAGTGGCCTCCTGCGTGGGGACGCTGCGTGACATTCGTGCATTGCAAACTCCCCAGTGTTTAGCTGAACTAACTACGTTAATACACAATTGCCGTAACCTCTATTTATAGGTATGAAATAACGTGTAGCCTCTGGCCTTAACGCGGTACTGTCACTTTGACATACGATCGCTTCCTAGCTTGAATATATATATATATATATATATATATATATATATATATATAGTGAGAGAGAGAGAGAGAGATGTATCAGTTTTGCGCGTCGGTATGTCTATTTAGATACGCGAGCAACGTGCGGAGCACTACCTGTTACCGCGTTTCCATGCAAGATTAGGAAGTTATCAATTGATAATGGCGATTAAATATATCAACTTGTCATTGAAGAATACATGATTTTTTCGTGCTTTTGTCGGTTGTAAAATTTGAATGGGAGTAGAATGTCTTGAGAATTATTAATAATTATAGAATAAACTGTGGTATTGTCTATGAAAAAATTAAATTAATATTTATCAGGGTAAGAATTCTTCATTTGCAAGCAGGAACAAAGAAATCATGGCGGAGAAAGCCGAGGTTACGGAAAACGGTGGAGACGTGACCCCTTCGTCGCCGCCATCCAACGAAGTGGCTGGTTTGAAAATAGAGGATGGTGGATCTGCACCAGGAAGTCCAGCCTCCGGTTCAGGCTCGTTCAATGCTAGCTTCAAGGCTTTCTCGAAGTTTGGCGATCCCAAGAGCGATGGGAAACAGATAACTCTCAGTCAGAGCGACAAGTGGATGAAGCAGGCGAAGGTCATCGATGGGAAGAAAATTACCACAACCGACACGGGGATCTACTTCAAGAAACATAAGTATATACACACTGTACTACCCTAGACAATGAAAAATTAATATTTTGGTATAAGTATGCCAGTTATGACGAATAAATATTCAATTGATACAGGTCGACGAAACTGGGTATCGAACAGTACAAAGCTTTCATCGAGGACCTCGCCAAAAGTAAACGAGTCGACCTGGAAGAGATCAAGAACAAGATGGCAAATTGCGGGGCGCCTGGTCACACCAGTGGCACGTCTGCAGTAAGTAAAAATAAATTTATATAAATTAAATTTGATACATGAATTTTAACTTATATATAGACAACTATATACTTCGTGTATAAATACCGTGTACGCGGCAGGAACTTTATGATAAATATTATTGAAATGTCTGATATCGATGTAAAATTTTACCATGCAGTGTATTAAATTTCGTCGATTCAAGGTTCATCTGCGAAAAGACAACGTAGATCGAATTTTTCTTCGCAACCTTTACATTACACTTTGACACACTGTAGATAAAGTTTATCATCGGCTAACTTTGGTCGAGCCAACATGTGGACTATCCCTGTGTTTCAGATATAAGCTTTCAGTACTATAAAAATGACGTCATTACGGCATACTGTGAAGTGGCGTCATTTTCACAGTACCGAAAGCTTACATCGAAACACAGGGCATATTCAATATTAGTTGAAGATCGAGGTATTGACTCTGACATGAAGGTGGGAGTGAGACAGCACCTTCCACGTGGCATCATGTTGAAATTAGGTTTATTGGTAATTTTGAATTCCAAGCAGATAAATTTTATTATTCTCCGTAGAAATTTATTTGCTTTACTCACTAGCATACTTATTGAAATATTTATTTGTAATAGATGAAAGATTGTTACGTTAATATAAAAAAAATACAAATAGGACAAGATATCCGAAATTCACTATTTTCACAGTAATTGTCATCATAACATATTAATATTACGTGTGAATATAGCACATAATTTAATGGGGATTCTATACACGTGTTATCTTTCAGTGGCGTAGAGCTCTAAAATATGAAAATTGATTCCAGGCTGGTAAGGCTGCGTCGACGGTCGACAGGCTGACTGACGTGAGTAAATATACGGGATCTCACAAGCAGCGTTTCGATGAAAGCGGCAAGGGCAAGGGCATCGCCGGTCGGAAAGACTTGCCTGATAAGTCAGGATATGTGCAGGGCTATCAGAACAAAGACACGTACAAGGCTCATTAACACCGATTACTCGACGTATTCGTTAACATTACACTGTGCTTGCGCCGTCCATGCAGCATGCACAGATAAGCTTTGTTTTTCGGCCCGTACACCATATTCTTTTCTTTTTCATGACCCGTATTCGTAGTTAGTTATTCGTCTTCAACGCCATCTTAAGTCAACTGTACTTTGTCTCAAGCACTGACTATGAATACAGGCCTGTGTATTATATATGTATATCCTTATATATATAAGGATATATTGTTATCCTTATATCTATAGCTCGACCGATCAATTGCGTATGATGTTAAATCCGCGCTCCTCGACATTTTTCTTGGCTGTACCCCTAGCGGTAGAATTTCAAACGAAAGACAGTGGTCGACGGACGAATGGGCAGACATATTAAATGGCGCGCAAATACAAATGGCAAGGAGTTCTTCACGAGAAACTCGTTATTTGATTTTATGCGATTGATAATGACTCTTTTTATCTTTTTTTTTTATGAAACCACAAACAAAAGTATACCCTGGCCTCTGCCAATGTCTCTCCAGGCAGCTAGCCTTACGTATATTATATAGTATACACAAATATACATAATGTATTTACATACTCTCCTTTCGCTATTATATATAGAAATAATTTACCTGAAACTCGTATTTCAATAAAGTGTACTTAAAAGAGTGTTCACGTTCGCAATGGAAAATAAGAAATCTAAATTCAGTAGTTGATACAACTTTACTCAACGTGTAATTTTATTTAACTGTTAATTATAACAATTAAGTAAACGGTATTTATTCTCATTGATAATGCTATAACATTCCCTTTTTTTTAATACTTGCCAATGCAACTTAACAGGTTCTTAATATTCTTTAAGCTCAAATCTGACGACACTTAAGCAGAGAATAAATGCTTTAATCCACGTAGTAGCAGACTTGTATGATTATCTCATAGCAGAATTATGAAATATCGCATGCCGTCTATATTGGTTCACGATAATATAAGCCAATGATCGATCGTCCCGGCACGAGCGGTGCAAAAATTTCGCAAAATAAGTATTCGCAGATATATTCCTCGAACAATCTAAAGTGTCAGGAAAGATCGATTTATCTAAAAATAATGTTGACGCACAGCTCACGCGATTCTGTGTAAAAAAAAACGAATCTTCATATCGATGCGAACGAATGAGTCATTAAATCGTGATAAGGTCAGGTAGTCACGTGATGGAGATTTTACTTGAGCAACTATTGAGGATTATTTTAGGAACACACGAGAAATCAAGATGGGCTCGTATGATGATGAATTATAAGGCGAATGAAATAGGCAAACTTCGATTCTCAATAAAACGTTCGTTTATTTGACACCATTTTTCTTCGATACGGGTCAATAACATTCGTGATTTTCGATTACATTTCGATTATCGATATAGTATAGTAGGTACTATGATCGATTATGCTGTGAATATGCACATTCAATTGTTTCCTATTTCGAATATACTCGAGCATTGATAATTTGTATCATAATGCATGGTATACCTATATTGATGCTTACGGCGTGGCAAGATGCGTGCATTTATTATAACTCTGTCTCTTTGACCTGGACTCCTAGGTCATAGCTGATTGCCGAGACTCCGTATGACAATCGGACAATCGTCAAACTTTGAGGATACGCGGCGGACTCGCAGGACCCGATAAACAACGAGAATACTGTGATTAAATATTAAATAATTTCAATGTTACAACGACGCGATAAAGCCAATCTATTATAATAGTATACAAATATATATATTAAAGTGTAACGTCACGGTTCGAAACCGGATGTCGAATTCAAGTAAAGCTTAGTACGAAAACTCGCTTACCGAGTAAATTACATCAGACACAATGCTCGCGAATGAAATGCTGCGATAATGGGGGAATTTTTCATTAAAGCTATGACGTTAACGCGTATGCGGAGCAGAATAGATGATTCGTACATGAGCTTTCAATAAACAACTGCTCCGTATCATACGCGGTATCGTGTTATCCTCCTGGGTAACGATATATAACTCGCCTCAAGTCTCGAGGACCTTTTTTTCTTATTATATGGAAGTTCAAAGTTCGGTGAGGGTGTCCACTGATGCCCTAAGTCGAGATCTGGAAATGCTTTCTCCTGGTGCGACCGAACCTCCAGAACGTATACCTTCCAACCGAGATACAATTTCTTCTCTAAGGGCTGCAAGGACTTTACGATCCTGACGATTGTGGGGTGGTGCAATTTGCAAAGCTTCCTGGACGTCACCAAGTGCCTGCTCCAAGAATCCAACGTCGACCCGGGCCTTTGCTCTGGCGTAAAAGGCCTCATAGGATACTGGTCTTGCCTTGAGAGCTTCGTCTGCTAGTTCAATCGCTTCTTCGCATTCCTAATTGATTATCAGTAGCATTGTATTTAAGGTGTAATACACAAAGATACAGGACGAAAAATTCTTATGCTAGGACAATACTTACGTTCATCTTACGTTTACATCGACTCAAGTTAAGTAAGAAGTTTAATCTGAGTTGTGCGAATGTGGGAAGATGCAAAACCAGATTATTCTGCTCCTGATTCTGATTATCCTGACTTTGTTCCGGGGGTCCTGGGAATTTTCGTAGCGCGTAAGCGTAACGATGTGAAGCCTCCTTTAGTCTACCTTTGCGGTACAGAACATTGCCGTCCTCCAAAAGCTTGTTCAGCAATATCAAGAGCACGTCGGGCTTTCCGGCTGCCATTGCCCAGGTAGCAGGACCCAACTTTGCACCTCGACGGAGGAAGCACTGCACGACAGGAACATTGCGGCAACCTATTGCCCTGTCCAGAGGTCGCATTCCGTGCAAGTCAACGTGTTCTACAGCTGCACCTTTTTCTAGGAGTAACTGAACCAGCTTAGGATTGCCCTGGAAGGCGGCTAAATCAAGAGGAGTTCGTCCAGTATTGTCACTGGTATTAACATCAGCTCCATGATCGAGTAAACTCTGAACGGCTGCCAGTCTGCCCCTAACGCAAGCCCAACCCAGAGCAGTTAATCCTTCTTTATCGGGAGCCTCGAGAGCAGATCCTTTGTCCAAAAACAGTTCAATTAAATTTGTGTGTCCTTCTGCAGCTGCCAACATCAAAGCTGTTCTGCCGGCGGGATCGCGTTGCTCCAAGAGCGGTGCTGTTTCATCCAAAACTCGATCCGTACTACTGGACAATGATCCTAAGCAACGTAATAAAAATATTAAATGTATAATCGCGCGAATTCTAGATTTTTTAGAACCAAAAAAACGAACCTTCGAGAAGCCTTTCAGCAGTACCCCAGTGACCTTCTCTAGCTGCCAACATAAGAGGCGACAATCCCTTCGCGTTTGTCGCTATTGCACTTGCTCCTCGAGCCATTAGGGCAGAAACTGTAGCTGTGGAACCATTAGCAGCTGCTATAGTCAAAGCAGTTTCTCCAGTCAAAGTATCCGGTCTGTCTACCGTCACTTCAGCCATATCCAAAAGGTACTCTACAATGGACTCATGGCCTTGCGCTGCTGCAGCTACGACAGCTTGTTGGGCCGCTTCTTCTCTGCCCACGTCTGAAGAAGCACTTTCAGACACACTACTTGCAGTAGGTACTAGCCAATCGCAGGCCAATAAATATCCAACGACAGAGAGTCTTCCGTGTCTGGCTGCATGTACCAAAGGACATTGACCGGCCATATCCGCGTGACCAAGAGACGCCCCGGCAGCTGCCAGCCTACAATTTTAAACCATACAGCGTTTCAAAAAGTTTCTACCAAGTTTTCTTTACTTTAGGTAACTATATTGACCTTCTGACGACATCGCAGTGTCCTCGAGAGGCCGATAGTGACAATGCAGTACATCCTTGACTATTGGTCAGTTCTACATCAGCACCAAATTCCAATAGAAGAGATACCATCTCTACCGAACCCTCATGAGCGTACATACAAAGGACGGGCGCTTGGCCCAAGTACTCCGTGATGAAGTCCGGTGATGCTCCTGCCAGCAGTAGCAGCCTCGAGACCTTGACATTGGGACTGTAGATGTTCCTCAAGGTGCAGAGAGCCGAAGAAACGCATTCCGTTGAAGATGCCAACCATACAGCTTGTAGATCGCGAGAGGGCCAGCATGGCGCGACTCCTCTGTACACATGCGCCTTCAGTACGTGATGACCAAGTTCCAGGATCTTATCACCGTCCAATGGTGCTTGAAGTCGAGATAATCGAAAAGCAATGGCCGCATGACCGAGTCTCAGGTCGCACAGAAACTTTGTCGACTCGCCCTCGTCCCGCCTCATCAACCATTCCCTGAATGACGGATGGAAAAACATGTAGGTATTGTCCAGCCGCTTCACCAGAAATCCAGAGAGCATCTAAACAATAAATCTTTAAGTTCACTATCGAACGCACATTATCGAAAACTTCACTGAAAATACTATAATGTACCCACATCTCACACATCCTGCGTATGTACGCTAGCAGCAAGAAATGAATGAGGCAACAGTTAGAGGAAAGAATATAGAAATTTATTAACAGTACAGCTCCTTGCGTATTCTCACCTTAAATCTCTGTAGAAAATCCTCCCACGAGACGAAGTGATTGGCGTTCAAGGAATTGACGGAATAAAAGATCTCGGGTAAGGTCAACGGGTAAAGTGCCGCAAGACACACGCCCAAGAGAGGCTGTACTTTGTCGAAGGATGTAGCGGTGGGAAACCTCAGATTAAAGTGCAGCTGAAAGATTTGCGCGAGAGAGACTGGTAAAACCTGAAAGAAAGAAAAACAAAAAAATTCAATTATTAAGGACCATATCCCTGGCACCATTGTCTTCTACGAGATGATCAACGTTGATGTCCCACCTTGTAGCTTGCAGATTTAGCGACTAGATGTCCACTCTCGATAAGATCAAGCGTGAGTTTCGCAAAGAGAAAGCTGCCTCTGGCGAGAGCGAGGAGATGCGAAGCGAATCGAGTTTGATTCGCAGCGCACGAAGATTCTGCCTTGCCGTTCACGGAGGCGGTCACGTTCGTTTGTATGGCAGCACTCTGCGCCAGCCTGTAGCCAATATAATCCGCAAGATCCTTGCTAATATGATTACCAATATGATCGTTTGAACTCTTGTCCAGCGAGAGCCTCGTGTATGGGAATTGTTTGGCACACTCCTGCAGTTGCGTTCTTACGGTGCAGACGACTTTAAGCCAATTTGGGAAATTGGAAGCGTGTCTTGTCAAGAAGGAAGCTATCGTATCACCCCTGTCTGGTCTGTGATACTCGGCCTCGCATATAGCATCGATTAGAACTACCTAGATATCAGAGATAAATTTTTTGATTAATTACAACCTGGACTAGGTATGAGAATTATAGTAATACTTCGCTGTTATGATCTTACCACATTAGTATCTGGCAATCTGCCAGCCTTCTTTAGGGTTGATAAAGGCTCTATAATTCCTCTTGAAAGAGCCAGGTCCGGATCCACAGTGCATTCTCTTTGCGAGAGTGAGCCTTGTAGGTGTGGTTCTGATAGTAAATACTCTCTGTAGGATGTTAACTGTGGCGCCTGACATAATTGAGCCGCCAGCGAGTGTATGAGGTCCGGAACCAGACAGGTACTATTATTATCTGCTTGGCAGAAATGATAGGCCACGACATGGGACGCTAACTCGCGAACCTAGAGTCAACGGGATTTTGAGTTTATTCAGTGGGAACAAAGAATTTTATATGATTCATTGGCATTCGTCTTGACCTTGTCATTTGTGGTTCTAATACTGGCTTGCATACTAGCAGTGCTTCTCTCCTTTTCTTCAATGACTTCCTCGGCTTCCGGCTGACTTGGTTGTTCCCGTCTTCTTCCGAAGCAGCTGTGCTCGACTAGCTGTAATATCAGAGCAGTTTTTCCAGTACCCGGCGATCCAGATATGAGCACCCCAGGACCAGATCCATTTATCACTGTCTCTAGCTCGTGTAGAAGCCACTGTCTACCCGTGAAAAGTGGATCAGTTTCCAGCAGCGGTACTTCGAAGAACAGTGGCTTCAGCGTCAATTGAGCCGTATGATGAGCAAATCGAACTGGAACACAATTTTAAAAAGTGAGATCTCCCGTTACGTTTAAAGTGCCGATCAATTACTGAAATAACGTACCTTTCGGATCTATAGGTCTTTTAATATTCCCAGTCCTGGCAGACCTCCTGGCACAGGACCTTCTAGTTTTGAACTGACCCAATTCCTCAACCTGGCCCGGCTGCGTCGTCGTGACGGAATGTCTTCGGGGCGTGAGAGGACTGGAGCTGCCATTCGATAATCCGGATACGGATACCGACATAGACATGGACATGGAAGTCGAGGCGGAAATAGAGGTAGAGATGGAAGCAAGACTTCCGGCACTGTCACAGTCCCGGGTCTTACCCTTGCCTTTAGCCTTGATTTTGGGTTTTATAGGTCCCCTAAGAGCAGCCGCTGCTTCAGCCTCACTCGATGTCCCTGTTAAGGTCGACACTGGACTTGTATTTGTCGATGCCAGCGTCTGCGTCTCGAAGCTTGTCAAGCTGCTGAAAGACGCTGCTGAACTATCATGACCCTGACCCTCGTGCAGTCTCATCACAGGCCTTGGACAGGGACCTGTAGCGAGTCCTGGAACTCTTGCGAATCCTGGAGCATCGGCAGAGCCGTTTGCACGAGAATGACCCGCGCCCAAAAGCAGACCCAAGCGCATATAGAGATCCGACTGCGAAGACTTCCTTGTTTTCGAGGAGAGAGGCTTAACATTTCCACCCTCGTCATCTGCGAAAAGATAAAAACTGTTCATGGAAAGTTTCATCACTTATTTTAAAGTAATCATCTATCGAGCGCACAGCAAATCATTCTTCACGATGCAAGATCACACGTCATTGGCGCAGTTAACAGTTTGGGTCGATCATGCTTTGTCCAAAATGCTTTTTTTTTCCTAAGTAAGATGTACATTACGACCTGAAATTGTCCCCATTTTTTTCCGTAAAAATCATCAGCTAGCACGGTACCCAAGTACCCAAGTTTGCATACTCAAAATCACTCTTTAACTCAATATCCACACTCGTAACTAGATATCCTCCTGCCTGTAACTTTGTCCGATGATCCAATCAGCTGATTCAGGCCGTCGCTCGTTGAACCCTGGCTGCTGCTCCATAAGGACTTGATTTTCCCAAGGACAACACCCGGCCATCGAGATTTTCCCTCCCAGGACGATGTCATCCATGCTGCGTACGCGTCATGTTTATTCTCAAGTCTCTCAATATATCACATCCCCATTGTCTCCAATTTATTCAAAAGACGCTGTTGCGGCAATTGAAACTACCCATAAGAAAATACCGTGACAAAGTTCTTACCTGACAACGCGGAGGGATTCTCATTTCCAGTGTGCTCTGGAGCTGTAGCACTGCGCCTGGCAGCTCTCTGCGGAGCAAAAGGACTTCGGAGGACCTTCGGGTTGAGGAAGAACCTTCGCCGTTGGTTAGGAGGCGTCGGGCAACCTGGACCAATGAATAGATAGAACCAGCACGATAAAGCGCACGTAGCGATAAAGATATCGCACATGGAAAACCGTAAGAAGTTATCATGAACTTACTCTGCGCCATGACGACCTTGTGACGAGCCTGGGACGTGGACTCTGGTAAGACTGGTGGTTTTCCTTTGAGACCTTTCGCCGGGCCCACGGATGACACCATGTCCACTGACGATTCTCTTTGCTAAAACATTCACGTAGAAAGTCGAATGAAGTAATCGCATAATAGAATAAGGTACGGTCGTCACAGGCGAAGCCCATTGGCCTGGTTATAGATTCAATTCAACGCGACCATCTTGAATCAAGATTCGGCGTAGGTGTAAAACGACTCATGGAACCATCGCGTTTCATAGCTCAGTGGGCGTATTGGTACCAAGATGCGTCATTGGTTCATGATCTCCACCTTGATGTGAATAATTCCAAATACGCAACTTACGTGCATGACTCTCAGTGGGAGGTTGGTCCTGGCAGCAACCTTAGCGCGTGGTCTGGGACTGCCGCATAGTGAATTCACCGTGGAGGAATCGTCGACCCAGTCGTCTCCATAGCCTAGGCTGGAAATAGGAGTTGAGGCCAGAGCATAACTAGAGCCCGAATTAAAAGTCATCTCATGAAGCTCATCCTCGGGTCTGACGTCCTGGAGGCAGAGTGGGCAAGCCTCGCTTCGAAAGAGACAGGAGTAGCAGCGTTCGTGACCACAGGAGTCGATCAGCCGACGCTTCTTGCCCTTGTCGAAAGGCATCTCGCAGGATGGACATATCGAGCCACCCATCCCCGATGACTCGACCATAGCGCGTATCTGCGCCAAGTCTGAAAGGATGAGAGGCGTCAAGCACTTATATCGCACTATGTATATTATTGAGACGCACATCTGGCCAGCACATTGGCGTGGATCGACCAGCCAATAGATAATGCTCATACGAACGACTCTTCAAGGCGCCTCGTATTCGAACGATTGACCCGAGAAAGTGAGGTCAAGAGACGCGTCTGATGCGATACCTGTAGCTAATATTAGCGCTACGTGGTTGTACTTCCTATAGGGTGATATTCTAGCTCTGGCTATACCTCGACCTTCAGGGTCAATTTCCAAATGTTCCATTTCTTGAAGTCATATTCGTATGTACTTGAACTCCTGGAAGTATCCTAAGCATGATTCAGGTCGCACGACCTTATCCTGGTAAATACAAGTCGGACAGGTGCAGCTCTGCCTAGCCGGCCGTAGCTGGGTCAACGCACTCGACGCGACCTGACTCTTATGGCCAGTTGTAGTTTACACAGGATTACGGCTCTTACGACCCGAGGGCTCTCGCGTCTCATTGTTTCTTAGGAACTGTATCTCATTTGTTTCGTCCTGTCTTCATCATAGCCAGAATCTAACCAATATTCCATTGTACCACGTAGACACGCTCATCCGGTACACATAGGAGCTAATCTATAATGTTTGCCACTGTTGTGAATAAGTGTTAAGTCAACCTGTCGCAATCCTTAATTAGCGACTAGAATAGAATACCGTTCTCCAGCGAAATTAGAGTGGGTAAGATCGCACGAGGAAGCGAATGGGACGAACCATCCACCCGGACAACGGTCGCTGCTCCACCTGTCGTTTCCGTTCCCGACTCTCTTGTGCTCCGCTTTCGTGAAGCTTCCCGGGGCGGATCGAGGTTCGGCCAGCGGTTGACCCGAATCAAAACCGCGAGCGCGGCCAAGGCAATTTTTCGGGTCTCCTTTTATTCTCATTTCAGTGGACAGGCATAAGCGCGGCGACGCGACGCAGGCTGAGGGCCTCCCTCCCGACCCGCTCTAACTTCTCGATCCGAGCGAAAGAAGAACGGCGCAGCCGGAGAAGGAGGTGGACAAGATCCTCGACCATAAGACCCGGAGAGCTGGAGGAGTTCGTTTCGGTACGCGAGTCACGCGTAATAATCGTTATTCGGGGCCTCAGTGAGAGAAAGTACCCTGCCGTACGGCTCGCCTACAGCTCTCGTGTATTTAAATCGGTATCTCGAGAGGCCACGATACGTTCAGGCGTTCCCGTGTGCACTTAATGCGTCCAGAGAAAAGGAGGAAGAAATAAAAAGAAAAAAGCAATGCTCGTGAAAGAACTTCGTAGAAGCCAGGTAACGATCGGAGCCCGTTTCTTTTCTTCATTTTTCTCGAAAGAGTTCACACGGTGTTTACCTGCCGGTTTCCCAGCGATAAGGAAACAGCGATAAGATTTGGATAAGCCCGTCACGCTTTTCGGGACTTTACCAACCTGGTGTGCTATTCCACGGGAATCATCTTTACATTATCATCGTACGGCTTACTCTACTTTCGTTTGTCGGGATGAAATTAACCGACCCCTCTGGGTAGCCCGAATTCACGAAAAATGCTCTTGTCCGTAGATCAATAGATTGTGCCGCTGCTGTTGGTTCGTTGGGACAGGCGCGTATAGCAGTAGGTAGATATGCGTCTGGAAAGTAGCCAGATATTGATTTGGTAATATCCACGATGACTCGCGGCTCAATTACAGCTTGCACCGTTGCGAAAGGCACGCACCTGTGTGGCCCTGAAGAACGTGGACACTGTACCGTAGCTCGCTCGAGAGAAAGAGAGATAGACGTACATAG
This sequence comes from Trachelus iudaicus, assembly GCA_030142595.1. Classification (NCBI taxonomy): domain Eukaryota; kingdom Metazoa; phylum Arthropoda; class Insecta; order Hymenoptera; family Cephidae; genus Trachelus; species Trachelus iudaicus. The sequence goes on from JARQTH010000609.1 coordinate 345,200, forward strand.
TTCATCCACACTCATTCGTCTAACCTGACTATACCGAACTCGTTTCTTTCGGCTGTGAAAAGCTTGGGAACATGAGCGCGCGGAACATGAATATTCACGCTTCCTTTCCAGGGAGTCGGAGAGCCCTGGGAATTCATGGGTTTTCGGCTGTACTATTAACCTAGACCGTTCCCCTCCCCTCACCCGCCCCTTTCCATTGCTTCGACCACTTTAGTGCTCACGGCCCGACTGACCTGACTGGCAGCGCCTGACGGGCAAACCGGCTGGTACGTACGGGTGCCTCGCGTATTATTTTGGAGTATACGAGGGTCCGTTCACTGCATCGGTTCAGCAGGTCTGAGTGCGGTACGAGCCATTCTGAGAAAAGAGTCCGTTAATAGCCCAATCCTCGAAGAAAAAGGTATCGTCAAAAGGCATCGACACGAACCGTCGCAGACGGAATGGCAAGGTGATTGTACGAAGAGGTTGACTCAGCCGCGCCATTTTCCATGAATATTCGGCGCCACGTTTACCGTTCAAGATTTCGTAGGAAAGGTCAACGTCGCCGCGTGGTTGCACCGTTTCGCGGATACCTCAAATTTCTCGGCAGCTTATCGCTATCAGGATAATCCTGACTCACAATTAGCCGAACCCTTGCTCGCGCGATAATCGAAAGCTTGATGATTTTCAATTCGGAATTGGTCTGATCGCAATTGGTTAGCCGATCTGTAGATCAGAGACTTTTGATTTTCCTTTTACCAAAAACTTCATTCCAGCCATGTGCACAGCGGCAGAACCAAACGCTTCGTTTAATTCAATTGCAATCTCGTGTACGGCGCTATCTAAATTAGTCGTCTATCTCCATTACGAAATCCCACGACGCCTCTATTCTCGAGATATAACCAGCCGAGGTCTTGAGGTTTCTAGGTTCCGCGTTTTTGTCAGAAAGTAAATAGCTGCGTGACGAAATGACAAAACCACCGGCTTTCGGACGGCCGCACGCACAATCGACCGATTGTAATTTACCATCTTACCAGCTCGCGAGGTCGGGAAGACAAGTAGAGATATTCCTACGGGTACCAACATAAGTAAGCAAATGGATACGGGGAGAGACAGCTTGGGCGGTCTGCGAAAGTGGCGCGAATGCGAAGTAACGAGAAAAGAATTGAGAGTGCGGCAGCTAAATAAAAGAATCCGTCGGGATACGAAAGGAGTACATGACTGGTTATGGTTCGAAAGGCAAATGTCATTACGCGATTTAATTGGGTGCAACAGGTGGCAGCAGCTCGGCGCAGCAACGGTCGCCTTCATTTTCAAAATAAACACGACAAACCCACTGTCACGCACGTGCGATTTCTAAAGAGTCCTGCCCACGGAGCACGGGTGACGTTTCCCGATATTTTACGTCAGTCTTATGCGCCAAGTCTCTGATACAATTTGCCTTTCTATATTCTACCTTGTTCTTTCTCTTGCGACATGGAGGAGCAAGTAGTTCACGGGCGTTGAACGTACGAGAAATGCAAGACAATTCTCTCTGTATAACTGCCCGAAGGAGTCACATCATGCAAAATATCACTTCAAAGCATCTCGTGTACTAACCGAGAACGGAGAGACTGAGCCCGGATCCAGGCCGAGGTGATCTGTGTCTATCCGGAGGCGCCATGGTGTATATAAAACACTCTAATCCAGTAGCAAACTTGGCAGTACGCTCACTTCATCTCTCACTGTTAGATTATTAAAATGATCACCAGGTGAGTCCCACTGGAAGTGATCACTGTATCTATCACTAAATTAACAATGTCGCAAAAAAGAATCACATATAAAAGACAGCTTGCGTTTACATCGCTTAATCATTATTTTTCTCATCGCGATCCAGGATCGCTTTCCTGTTCTATGGATGAAAAGGAGTGACGTGAGCCCGCGATGAAGAGGAGTTAGGTTACTCGAACGCGGCGAGAACAACACACTATACCGAAGGCACTGGAGGCACTGAAGGCACTGGAAGAGCTGCGAGCCAAGGCAAGTCCGCAGCACTGAGCGTTATATGGAGGCTGATTGGCTGGCGAGCTCGCTTGCCGCTTGGATGACTGGTTGACTGGCTGAGTGGCTAGTGGTCGGATGGTTACGAGCGTTCTTGTGGCAGAATCACGTACGTTCTTTCTCTCTCTCGTTCTTTCAAACTCTTGTGCACCGCACGCACGCTATTCTCGCTCAGTGTGGCACACATACAGTCAGCTATCTTAAAACACTCGGTACGGAACCCTCTCGTTAATGTGCACGACAGAAACTATAGCCTCGCTTGCACAGAGAGTACTAGGCAGAACCAGCTAGAAGTTGCCTGGTCTTCTGTTATCGGCGCGCCAGACGATACTTAAAGAAATCTGCGCGGGAATGACACGTCCAGTGTCTCGTAGATCATATGCACCTAGCGTTCCTCCATTGATGATGGATCGACGGGTGGGTGGGTGGGTGTCTGGCTGGATAAAATTATCGAGTGGATGCGTAACGTGATCGCAGACGCGTTCAGGTTAGTTGAGGTTACTTGTTTATAGATTGAGAGCAATGTTGATACTATGATCAAACCGAAGGAACACAGAGGATCGTGTCTTGGAAGGTGATACGGTGCATCCCATCTCCTAGGCGTGAAAATGCTAATGCTCCCGTTGTTCGAGCTGGTAATATTTCTTCGTATACGTAACGGATGCGCATTTCTATGTAAGAACGTGGGTCGATGTCGCGGATTTTACATTCAGTGTGTACACTCCGTCGAATTCTCTCTTTGGCCTCCCTGATCCGCCTGCTTCCAGAGTGACCCGATCTCGTCGCGACGCGAACAGGTTAAAGTGGCTTTGCCATACCTGCCAACATCTACCTACCTATTTATCAGCCAACCCACTGCAGTCGTCAGGGCGAGTACACAGATCTACGGGACAGCGCGTTCGAGTGCGCCGACAGTTTCGAGGGATCTCGGCCGGAAAAAGAAACCAGCGGCCGGACGTGACGAGTCGACGAGCCGGGAAGCCGAGGACTCGTGAGACGGAAAAGGAAGAATGGGAAAAAAGGAGAAAAAAAGAGAAGTAGGAAGAAAACGATCGGCGAGCCGGTGCACCGTGCTTACAGGGCCATGCGTGCGTGCATGCGTGCTGGCGTTTCTCTGTATTGTGTACACCTTGGTACGTAGGCCAAGACAGCGGATGCGGGTGGGCGGACCGGGATCGTGGGCCCAAGTGCGAGAGAACGAAGGTAGGGCCCACGCTGAAACGAGCACCGGTAATTAAGCGAGCACCTCGCTATGGAGTCGCCGTTAAAAAGGACTGAAACCTATTTCGAGCTGCACGGTACTTGGAAGAGAGCTCCGTGTAATGAACAGGGTCTAAGGAATCGAAAAAACAGCAGGCATCCTTCGATTCCTCCCAGCAAAATACTATATGGACCGGAATTCCTCATTTGAATTCATTATCCAGCTTCGTTCGTTCCATCAGATTTCTTCGTCGCTTGGCAATTGTTACGAGAGGATGGCAGCGCGCATTACGATCCCACGTCTACGACGAATCATGTAAGGGCGGGTACCGCGACACGGGAGCTGGTTATCCTGGCGAAGTGTATGTATAGGATAGCAGGAGACCCGTGCGTACAACCCGGGCCTTATACGGGCCCCGATACCGACATCGTCCCGGCAAAAAGAATCTTACCGCACCACGGCAGTTCGATACTTTTCGATGGGCCTTACGAAGAATCTCGAAGGAAAAATAGAAGCGGGCCCGAACCGTGTACGGAAGACTCGATCGACAGCGTAACGAGATTAAAAGGGAAGACAAATTTCTTAAGCTACCTTTTTCATTGCCTCTGGCACATTGCGAACTCGTTCCTGTGCATTTATCTCAAACCCCCCTTTACGTACCTACATTGAAGCCAATTGACGCGTGGGCAAAGTTAAACGTTAAATCGCTCAGCTAATCGTCCCGATAGGAAACTACGTTGAGATTGAACGCCCACGCATAAATTTCCTGCAAGACACAGAGACGCACTGGCAGCCGTTTCGTAAGGCCCTTGGATTTCGTAGGAGCCACGTCATCCAGCAGGTAGTAGGTCCCAGGGCCCGTAGACTCTCTGGAATCTTCACGTGCACATAGAAACGCCATCTCCCCCGTCCATATCGTATCTCTCATCCAATGAGAAGCTTACAAATACGTTCCGCGCGTTTCAAGGACACCGATGTAGTCCTCCAAACAACACTGGGGATTCATTTTCGGCTGCCGAATACCCGGCATTCCTCTGGTCCACTTAAACCCTATAAACACTAAACAGGACCATCATACGTATCACGCGGGACCACCTATGCGCCTTATAACCAAACAAATTTACACGGAAGCCAGAAAACCGTTAACTGCAATTTATTACAGCGTCCAAAGAGGAAAGTCGATTTATCGTTATTAGACGTTCGTGCGGATTCGAAGCTAACCACTGCCTGGTACGCGCATGCGCACAACGTGCACTTATTACATACAGAAGTCTAGTTCGCCCACGAGATTCGGAATACGGAATACGCTCGCGTAAAACAAAAAAAAACATTTGCAAAGACGCCCTCCTGACCAACTGCTAGGGGACAGCGGAGATCGGTAAGGCAAGTTACGAGTTCGTACGTGAACGAATTAAGTCGGTCCGTGTCCCGGGTGCCATGACTATCCTGAATGGTCCTCGGCTCACGTAAATGCACTCGTGTTAACTGCGATACACTCTGGATTAAATGTATAGGCAGCATGAGGATACGTACGTACGTGCTATGTACAAGATACGCGCTTCGATCGCCCACGCAGCTCCCACGTATCTCTATCCCTACCCTGGGACATTCGTCGACTCGTTCGTTCATTCATTCGTTCATTCCTTCTTTCATTCACGGCTTGATACGCTTCGATCGCGAATCCCTCGCTCTTTCTACACCGTATCTATGGACACGTTCTATACACATATTGCGTGCAGTGACAAGCTCCTTGCCGACGTAACCTCAACTAAGTTAACGAACCCAGTATCGCTTTTCTTGGCTGTGGCAAATACCATTTTCTCGGGGCAGAAAATCATGTAACATTAATTCTATGAGAACCTCTCATGGGACTAGTTGTACATAAATATTGCACATATATATATATATATATATATAGATAGAGAGAGAGAGAGAGAGAGTAATATATTGTAAAAAATAATTTACGAACTCACCGATTAACATCTACTTGCATTTCCATTTTTTGCTCATGGAGGAAGACATACGTGGTCAAGATACTGAATCTTTCAGGGCGCCGAAGGGCAGCTACGTTTTACCTAAGCGTACGTGCCGTACGTCAACTACGTGTCCCGCATGGCACCGTAATCTCTGATCCCTTTAAAGAGATTACGTTGGACGTTGATGCTCGCTTTGGCTTCCATGCTATGGTACACAAATAGTATGGCCTATCCCTCTTCTTTGGAGACATTCGAGGACGTTTGGCTTTATGCGAGACAGACTCACGTGAGCGGGGTCCTCGTTAGCGCCGGATTAACCTAACGAATTTACGTTCCTTCCGGCTATCAATCCTCCACGAGGGATCATCGATCGGAATAGACGGACGCTAAAGGGATTTACGTATACGTAAGAGGAGACCGATTGGGAAATTAATAGAATGTCCAGACGGCGCCAACTCTGATAAAACTTATCGGGTATACCTATACTCGTGGGGACTCGAGATCGTCTTTCGAGAGGCTCGCTTTGTCTCTTTCTATTATATGCTTTTTATTATCATTATTTTACAGGAAGAACGACTTTGGTCGTTCGTTGTTAATACTTTTTATAGTTAAGAATTATAATCGGATAACGGTTCAAGACGTACATACGTGTTACTCCTACGAATCGTCGAACGATTTTTAATCGGCTACGGCTTTGTTAACTCGCCGCAATGGGATATCGACTGGCGCCTCTCATACGACTACATCTCATAATCCCCGTCTAATGCTCGTGCGATATATTGTGTATAATGAAATACAAAGAAGCTCGTATTCGCGATTAGATTAGTACGGAACCAGTGACTGATGATAGAAGTCACGTTGTTAAATGATATTTGCGTCCTTGAAGAGAGATTACGATGAGACTGATTCATGTTGATCTGTTAAAATACCTAAGCTTTGTTTATTTTGATCATGTATTACTTTTTAGACACAACATGCTCGATGTTAAGGCCATTCTACAATGCAACGGAACACGTAACACGGAACATATAAGCGGCGCGATATTCAATTGTATATTTACCTAATTCCATTGGATCCTCCAATCAAAAAGGAGAAAATCGTTTTTAAAACCGAGTGTTTACTATGTCTCTACGATTTCGCCTACGTCTCGGACATAGCAATGATACGGAAACGGTTTCTAGGGTTGATTACCTGTCACCTGTCATTGCCAACTCTATAGACGAGGTCATTATCAATAACGTTAGAGAAATCAAATTTCTCTACGATAAAAGTCATCGTGACTTTAAAAATGAAGTAATGATTTACTTATCTATATGAATAAACGCATACACATTTTTTTTAATATTTATATATTGACAGATAATGACAGGTGACAGATAAGACATGTCACGTATGAAAATATTGGCGGTGCAATTGTTTTTTTCACATAAGCCGTTACGGATTACAGAACGGGGCATGCTCGATGTTACTCATCACGTTACGTGCTCCGTAACATCCTTGTCGACCCTAGAAACCGCCTCCGTATCGTTGCTATGTCCGTGACGTAGCCAAAATCGTAGAGACTTGGTAAGCGCTCGGTTTTAAAAACGATTTTCCCCTTCTTGATTGGAGGATCCAATGGAATTAGGTAAAAATGCAATTGAATATCGCGCCGCTTATATGTTCCGTGTTACGTGTTTCGTTGCATTGCAGAATGGCCTTTAATACTCTGTCGGTAAAGTAGCGACGTACGGCAGCTCAGAAGAGTCTTGAACGCTCTTTACTCTGATGATCATGCTATTTGAAATTTATTTAGTTTACTGGCTAATGCCGCAAGCGAGAATAAAATTGTGCATGTAATAATTATTGTGGTACATTGCTAATGAAGCGTTTTAATAACTTACCATTATTATATACTTCGGCATTGACTAAAGTCTCCTCGTCGTCAGTGTCCGGTCCCAGCGACACGGGAGTGTAAACGATGGAGTCTCTGGTTCGCATGATCTTTTTTTTCTACAGCCCCAGGCAATTATATATATCCTCCTGCATTCGCGCTGCAACAATCAACAAAATTATCAGTGAAAAACATTCTGTCCGCGTTAATCATCAAGATACTATCATCAAGCAAGAAGAACGCAATGCAGGCACGGGAATGTGTGCGTATATGCTTGGTACTCTCAGTAGACAGTTCTACCTCCGCTAAATTTCAAACAAAGCTCGCACATCCCAACCAGTCGAGTGAGTGACTCACGGGGCCAAATATAGTGATTCAAAGACTTTCCTCTGGTAATGCAGATTTTTATAGAAGAAAAAAGCTTCTCTTCCGTATCGACTCCGTCTATGGTCTAGTTTTCATCACGAAACCATAAACGGTTTTCAATTTGAAAATAATTGACTGAAACGCATTCGTTGTCGTTACCGAAGGAAATAAATCGCGGCTGGCGCTTCTCACAAGTCTTAAAGTTCGTGACTATGGGGGGTAAGCCGGTAGTCGGCAGCGGATAGGGTCAAAGCACCCTTGGCTGGCATCCAGCTCGGTTTATTTGTTCCTCGTTTCTTCTAAATAGTCGCATACGCTTGTCTCGGGCTTTCCTGCTCCCTCGTGTGTTCGACATATGCGCGGGGCTGGGGTTCTCCGCTCCCTTAGGATCACTCTCAAGGAGCCACCCTAATCTCATATGTCTGTATTCGTCTTCTTCGAAATTTCAGCAGCACACGCCCTCGGGGTGGATGAACGTGCTAGTAAAATAGAGAAGTCGCATATCATCTGGAGAAGATCGACAGCTGGGAACGATCTTTGGCATCGATCGAGCTCGTGGAACGCGAGAGATTCAGACATCGCCTTGTACGATGAAAAGGGAGAGAAAATCTACAAAGAGGTTCCAACGAGAGTTCTCTTCTCGAGGTGGTAGAACGTTCTATTTTCAGCATAGCGACTGTCGCCGTCTCGACAGCACGGCGGTAGACACCGTTATTCTTCAGGGAGTTTACGAACCGCGTGCACGAGAGAGAGACAGAGAGAGAACAGCCTTATCGGCGATCGATACAATCAATTTACCATGAACACAGCGGATGCTGAAGATTCTACTGGTACGAGAATAGGTTAGTCCTTCTCAATTTCCGGTAGATGGAACGTCAATGCGGTAGGGAGCGAATTCTCGGTTTTGGCAGTTGACCGAACTAGAGGACCGGCTCTACCGATAATTACTCGGCGGAAGGAAACGAAGAAAAAGAACTCGTCTATTCCTGGGATGGATTCTCTTACTGCGTGCTATGTCGGCAGGCGCGTCGCTTTGTCTTATATTTTTTGTTGTCATCGTCGCTCCACAGCCGAGTGGCGAAAGAGGAGACTGTGCCACGGCAGCTACTCTTTTTCAGTCTCAACCGTGCCAATCGCGTCTATCTTACACCTGAGCCAACTCCGTGAAGAGTCGGACGAGTCTTCGCGTAAAATCTACGCTATATCCAATACGACAAAAGGCAATTAAGCCGTTGAGCTCGGACAATGAAATAATTTACAGAGCAATGTAAATGAGAACAGAGGAAAAGAACAAACAAACGTGGGATAGTTCGACAGGATACGACTCGCATCCGTTTCATTCGGTGATCTACGTTCGCACGAGCTTTTAAAAGCTCTTCCAGCAGAATAAATATCGAAACCCTATAGGGATCTCGTCTCGGAAAGAGAATTCCTAAACATTTCCTACACCCATAGACGCGTATAGGTTAGGTTTTTCTTTAGGTATCAGGAGTATCCCCAGGGTATCCTCGCGTGGGAGGGTCCTCTGAAACTTCATCCCCAGAGTTTAACGAACCCAAGCTGATCTCCCCAAGCGAAACTGTCACTGGCACCCTGCACTAATTCTCAATGCAGGGTCAGAGCATTGCCGCGTGGCAAGCCACATCCACATCGACGCATACGCCCACGCTGGGCTAACCGGCAGCGTGCGCGGTGGCACGAGCCGAGGGTGGGCACGTTCGCGGCGATGAGGAGAATGAAAAGTATGTAGGCTGTTTGCAGAGGGTGGCAGTTGCGGCGACGAGTGACTGTCGGATGGAGTCAAAAATAGCAGCCCTTCTTGGTTCACCTATGGATACGACGGGGGACGGTATTGCTTTGGGTGGCATGGTGTAGTAAAGGCAGAGCCTAACCGGGACGTGGAGGGTACGTCGAGATTTAGACGAAGACTACGCTCGTAAGCCGAGGATTTTTTGGTCGCAGAAGGAAGCTCTATTTCCGGTTAAGATTTCCAAGATACTAGCGGTATAGGATTCGATACGGATAGTAAACGAATATCACACACGATAGCAGTTACTCTTAATAGACTCCATAGGAAAAGGTCAACTCGTGTCTGGCTAGTAAAAGCTGTTACTACTCCCTTTCATTAAGGAGATCCTGTCGATGCGTATTAGTCAATTGAGAGACTTTTCGGCATATTTATCATATAAATCTTATTGGAAATAAATATGAATCATCAAGTATACAGTATTATTTGAATTAATGTATTTCTGAAATAAATGTCACTTCCATATGCTAATTTGATTAAGTTTTCTACGTATATTGATATACTTACGGACGGCTCTTTTATCTCGTAATTACTGCAAAAAGCAGTCGGTGACTTGACTTTTTAGTGTCATAAAATTCACCCTGAGCATTTAATTTTTTAAATTGAAAGTAAAGTTCTCCTTGTTTACCCATAAAACAGAAGTACTGAATACGTTGATTTGACGGCATATCTAAAAAATTTACTAATTGAAGTGAACTTTACTCCAGTACCCTATACGGTGGTAATAACCTAACCGTGCCAAGTCTCCATACGTCTCGTTAAAAATAAGTGCAAGCTCCAATGTCATTAACGCATCCGGCATCCGGTCGAGATTCCCATGTCATCAAATCAATTTGTCCTTTACTCTGGGATGACTTTGACTCAATAAATATTCACCTTGTAATAGGCCTACCGGTTCTTCGAGACTATCTAAGGACTGTTCCCACGATGTTGATTATTGAGAATTTTAAGAGTCAGTGTTGGTACCGTTAAGAGTAATAGCGCTACTCGTTACAGATCTTATATGATAGGTAATTATTACAACGTTCTGGGAATCTCGAGTCGCGGTCCTTAACAGAATATAATCGCGTCTCGAGAAGACGCTTTGGTATGCGCTCTCCTTCGCGCTCGTAACGCCAACCTTCCGAAGAAAAAGAATCGAAACAAGAGGACATAGTATATATATACACATATATATGAGCTTACCGTTGAGTTTGTCCTCGAAATAGCGTGGTCGAATGTGGAGTCTCACGTTCCTCGCGACGTTCCGTTTCGATATTTTTTTTAAATCTGAATCCCCGGAACGCTCTCACTTTTTCTCTTTGCCTTCTTCCGTCGGCACTTCACCTGGAACGTCGCACTGATATCGCACTCCGGTATCAAACGACGAGTGATTATTTGCCGGATCACCGGTTCTCCACGAACTCAATTATCGGGCGAACGAGGTTATGAAATTGAAGCGTGGCCGCTTTTACGAATAAATAATAACTAGTCTCGCGGGAGCCTCGCGGATAATAAATAAGGGAATAAATAAATAAATAAATAAATAAGTAATACGAGTTCGTCGAATTTTGTCTCTGGGCCGGATTCCTTTCCCAAGTCCGCGGAGCGTCGGAGTGTGCGGCCCGGACGCGCCGACGGACTCTAGCAGACTGCGAACACTCCCAAGGAAGTCATCGGGGAGCAAAGCTCCTACCATAAGACTCCCCGCGTCTCGTGAAAGCTCCAGCTTCCTTCCCTACTTCTCCTTTCGCGTCCTTCTACTTCTTCGTTCTAATCTAAAGTAACTGCAGCCGCCTCGTAACGTTCCCCTTGCACTTCGTCAACCGCTCAGCTCCGCCTGGTAGCCGACGACTCGTACGACTAACGACACGAGGGAGATTTTTTTGGTCATTTTTCTCATTTTCACTAAAATGACAAAACAAACGACAGCAGGAGCCTTTATTAAGAGATCGTGGAATTGGCCATTCAAACTTGGCAAACGTCTTTGGATAGTCTTTTGAAATATTTCTTCTTGTCAATTATTGAGAAAATTTAGAGATCGAAGAAACTAGGCAAACGACTCATCGTTACGACGAGAAAGCCTGAACGGATATTCCAGATTATTTTTTACGTATCTCACGATCGCTCTATATCTCTATAAGTTTCTATACATCTATATAGAGAATTAGCCAAAATAATTTCCATCTCCTGCATTCAATCAGGAGATAACGAAAAGGGCGTGTCATGCCGATTACTGTTACTATGTAGGCACTGGGGTCAACAACCTCTTGGACCCTTCTTTTCCTCCATTAACCCTTCGCCCTGATGTACGCTCGACTCCCTTTTTGCCCCCTGCGGCATATCCGGCGGAACCACCCTCCAAAATGAGAGTTTTTGTCGTTCCTTTACTTCAACGAGATTTTTTCTCGCACGTGCCCTGCACAGGAAGAAAGTTTATTACCCCAAGAGGGGCCGAGGACATCTTGGCGTCTTGAACTACGAACCAGCGGATCGTGCATTATCAATCACCGTGTAACGACAATATACCGTAGCTGTCACCTTTATTTTATAACGTTACACCCTTTTAATCGATCTTGTATATTTTATTATCTGCATATATACCATATGCGGTGTAGATATGATCTTATCAATTATCCATCAAAAAAGCCCGCAATATTTTCGTTAAAAAGCATGTCTATTTGAAAATAAGTTAGAGGCAAAAGCAAAGATGCTTCGATATAAGGGAAGACATTGAATATTTTTAGTTACTGAACCATTGTCAATCGCCTTTATGCATATAAGTACTATGTGCTATTGTTTCTCGCATTTGTCATGCGAGGTCACATTGGCCGTATTGGCCCCTTCGTTCCTTAGGGGTTTCCGACTTTGAAAAAGTCTTCATGAGAAGGACGCAAGAGACTCTCGGCCAATGACATGACTAGCTCGTTTATTCCATCAAGAGATTATCTCGCTCGCAAGATGTTTGCAAGAATCAATATCACATTTTTCAAGTATGTTAGTTGTCGCAAAGCCGAGTTTGAAGTATCTTAGAATCATACCCTATTGAAGATTTTTAATTAAGACTTATGCACTTATGCTAAGAATCTATAAAACGTACGATGCTTCCACGCTTTGACGTTTTTTTTTCTTTTTGTTTACTAGCTTTAAAAAATATTTATATACTTCGATACCCATGGTTGTTTTAAACGATTAAATAATGTGAAAGCTGTTAGTGTGACTCAAGGAAAGATCGGCTAAAATGTCAGGTTAACAGATATGCATGCCGACGAAATGCTCTTTGTTCTTGTAAACTGGTCCCCAGGAGCCATATTTGTTGTCCGATTTAGGTTCCGATTGTGGGCGACGTTCTTGTGGTTGTTGAGAGGTTTGTGGCTCCCTCTCCTTTCTGTGAAGGATGAAAATAAAAAGAATGATTATATTTTTAATTTTAAGAAAGTTATATTATTGAAAATCTATATGCTTTCTCTGAGGATGCAAATTTTATGCTACCTGATTTCCTGGTAAGGCCCCTTGATAATGGCGCCATCACGGTTGTTGTGGACCATTTTGATGTAAGACACGCGTTACTCCTGACAAATGCTTAGGTGTTGTTTGTTTAAAGGTAACCGATATCACCTGAAGTGGCAAGACGATTGGACAATGGTTCAGTAGCAGCTGAGGTTTTGTACACGCCGATTGATCTGCACTGCGTTAGCTGCTTCCACAGAGCTTCTCGGATTATATGTTTTTCTCTTCTACGTGCAAAGAATACATTTCAATTATTATTTATTGGAGATCGGCTTTGATGGTTATGAAATATTTTTGGTTCATTTTTCATCAGGAATCATTCATTACGTGCATGCATTATACCTACTCTATGGTACGTGATGTAAGTGCATTAGTACTAGAAGCTCCAGGCAATTTCCAGCGTTGCCCCGACGGCTGTCTTTACGCGTTCTAAGATGTTTTGCTAGTCTGAAACGTAAACGTTATTTGTTATTCGCTAAAAATACTCTGTACGCTTTTCTGCAAATTGCGGTGCAAAGTTCGGATTCTTGATAATTCAAATGGGGCGTACACGTATCTTGAAACTTTTTGATTTTCCATGAAATACGTCATTATGGATGAAGCAAATATTTTGGGGTTATTGTTTACAGATCTAAAGAGCTTAAAAAATATTCTCGAATTCCATTGGTAAGTAACTTTTAGGCATCCGCTTTACAAAGATCCCATGGAGACTAAATTGTCGCGACGGTGGTGCCACGGGGTGCTTCATCCCGCATTACCGGAACAAAGGAAAACTTTGTGCTTCCGGTCTAGCGGTAACGAGGAACACGTAAACTGGTTCCAGCTGTTCCAGTCGGTACGACGAAGTTCGAAGGGCTGGGAACCTGTTTTTCTGTCGAATGCTCACCTCACACTGAGTAAGAACGTCGGGGAGTTGCCTTGGTAGTCTAAGACCTTGCACCTCATGGACACATAAGTCTACTTAAACAAACACGAAACACTCCACGCTTAACCGAATTTTGAAAAATTCTTCTTGCTTGACTTCTCTTAACCTGTGCTGCTAACGTGGCCAAAGTATTTCAAATTTTGTGAAAATGATTTTCAATTAGTGATGGCGCGATATGCGATTCCCATTCGAGAACTGCGAGTCTTTCACAAAATCCTCCAGCTTTTACAGAATCTCGTACACTCCCTCTTCAACGCAATCGTCCAACCGTCATTCCGGTTATCCGATTCAGGTGGGGGCAGCGCCGGAGTTACACGATACATCCTATCTTAGTTAATATATTTCCGATATACGTGAGATCTGTTAGCTTCAAGCAACGAATAGCCAAAACGCAACTTTCAATGGTAAACAAGGTCCTAGTAGAGGCCGGCAAACCAGATATACAAGCTATTACGTCCACGGGATTTCAACTAGGAACTCTCGTGGAATTCCTTCACCACAATCATTCCTCTTTCTATAAACTCAATTAAAAAATATTCTGTTAAATTAATATATGAAAGAACTAAAATCAAGTTCATGATAGTTCCTCTTTCCTGTGGAATTTCTGTTAAGCTGCTCATACTCTGTCAATATTTTGTGAAAGATTAAGAGAAACGCTTTGAATAGCTGAGAAAAGATGTTGCACGAACAATAATGACTGTTTTGGGGAGGAAAAATGCGTCGTTCTCGAAAGTATCTGGCAAAATTCCTCTGAACCCGAGCTTCTTTCCATCTGATTCGTGCTGCTTCGTTTTGCAAAAAATCAATTACATGTTCAGGGAAATAAGAATCATCGTAAATCTTGTAGTTAAGGTAAACTAGAATCTGATGCAACATCGATCCGAGTTTCATCACGTGTTCGTGTGTTGGAACCTTCGTTCATCCGGGCTGCGTTATGAGCTGCATGATGTTTTGCCAGCTAAAGTCTCCACTAAGAACGACAGAAGTTTATGGCATAGAACCAAAGGCTGATTTATATGTTAATTAGGAAACAGATTGTTGACCACGTAGATGTCACGAATCCTGTGAAGTGCTCTTCGTCATCTCAAAAGTCCTGTAGGGGCGTTGAACGTTAACCATACCCAGCAAACAGAAACATCCAGTTACCTATCAGCAATGTTAAAATGTCCTATTTTTAACTATGTAATAGCTGTAAAATATCTCATTTTTATAACTGTTAAATCCCTGAGTAAGATATTTTAATATTGCCGATATGTAAATATTACGGTGTTTGCTGGGTAGTGTTAAGTTAAGTTAGATTAGAAATTTTGTATCAAGAATTTTAAATAAGCAATTTTAAACAAGAAACGATCGTTTCACTCTTATACGTAATTGATACGTAGAAAAGCTGTTTATTAATCTTATGAATTTGAACTGCATTATAAATATTGTAATTAAGGGAAATGTCGTGACGCATTGTGGTATTATCTGTATACATACGATTTATTGTAAATTCTAGTACATTTTTCGAGGTATTTAAGTTAGTATCTTTCTATATAAAAATGTATGAACATATTTGACTTGTCCCAATATAGGATATTACGATTATTTATAGCTCCTTTCTCCCCAAGCTAGCTGACGACTGGGACAAACCAACAGTCTGGTGGAAGTTGGAGGTATTACGTTTTTATTTGTGACACGTAGAAACGTAGAAAAGTTCCGTACAGCCAAATTAGCAAGTCCCTTATTGTCCACATTATTCATATTCTCAATTGGTGTAGTATTTTGAGAAGTGGACCGTCGGCACTTTCCTTACAAAGCAGATAAATTGCATACCCAGCCATTCTGTTTGACCTGATTATAAAGTTTTATCGAGCCTCCACAGTATTGCGACAATTGTTTCCAGAATTTAAGTTAATCAGGCGATTTGAATTTTCTGCAAGCTCAGTAATACTGACTCTACCTCGTTGCCGTACAAATTTTGCAACTGCTTCGAGTTCATCATGAGAAATATAAATGAATTTTCCTCGGTCATCTATTACTCCTGTCAAATTCCCTTCTGTCTGTAGATCTTGAATTCTTTCGATAACATTTACTGTTCTCAAACCAAAGTGTGCCGCAAGATCTTCCAAAACAACTACTTTGTTTTTCTTAATGTATGCAAGAAATTCTTGTAACAGATTTTTTTGTTCCTCCTCATCACATTCGTCATAACCTTCCTCCTCAACACTGAATGCTTCCTTCATTTTGAGGTATTCTTCGTATTCTCTCTTTGCCTTTTCTTCCCTCTCTTTTCTCTCAGTTTCCTCTTGGCGTTGTTCCTCTGCTCGTTCTTTTTCAGTGATTTTGTCTCTTTCTTCCTGAAGTAATTGCTCCCTTTTCCTGCGGTCTTCCCTTTCACGCTCTGCTGCTTCTCTATGTGCTTTTTTCTCAGCTTTTGCTTCCAACTTTGCTCGTTTCTTTGCACCAACTTTATTATCAGGAAACTCTATTCGTTCAGTTGCTTCATCATTACTCTCTTCGTCAGACCCATTCGCTACATCTCTTTCTGCCTGTGGAGCTACATCTCCACGCATTCTTCTACGAGCATTTCTCACACCTGCAGCTCGCCTAATCGGCTGTCCACGTACTGCAGGTCCTGGTACCTCACAAGCTGTTTTTGATTCATCTATAAATATTATATAAAATTAAAAACTGATGTTAAAACAGCTGTTGAATGTCTGACAAAACAAGGAAGGAAAGATAAACATAGTAAAAACTACTGTTATTTGTTGCGTACTACGTCTATTAGTCTATTACGTACCTGATTTCCTACGAGATAGGAAGGATAAACTAATAATTAGGATAACAAGTACCACTGCAATAGAAACTAATAAAATGGGATCCATTTTTATTTGGACTTCACGACTTGACTTTAAATTTTAAGGTTACGTATAATAATAGCAAAGAAATGGAACCATGGTGGCGCCAGTAGTCTTGTACTCAATGGCTAAGGACGGTGACGTGTTGCTCTGTCAGTACTTCTCTCCTCGTCGTTCACTGCAAGTTTATAGTCACATTTGTGTTATCTCTCTAAGAATTTATTGAATTAAACTTAATATGTCGTTGCACATGGGTGTATTTATTGCCCTGTGCGCGTTACTACAGTGCACCACCGCTCTGTACTTTCACATTGGCGAGACAGAACGAAAATGCTTTATTGAAGAAATCCCAGATGAAACTACAGTTTTAGGTAATATTTCCACGTTTTAAATCGTTAGTTGCATTCAAAGAACATTTTTATTGTCTCATTCTCATTCGTTACACTGTGACTATAAATATAGCTGTTTCTGACTTTTTTTATAGTTAACTATAAGGTGGAGCTGTATGATCCAAGAAGTGGTGGATTTATGCCAAGTAGTCCTGGTATTGGCATGCATGTTGAAGTCAGAGATCCTGATGACAAATTAATGCTTTCCAAAGTGTATAGTTCTGAGGGACGCATGTCTTTTACATCAAATACTCCTGGAGAGCATGTAATTTGTCTATATTCAAATAGTACTGCGTGGTTCAGTGGTTCACAGCTGGTAAGAATGATTTAGAGTATTTTGTACAAATTTGTACTTTTTTATCACAGTTACATATTATTTTTAACACAAAAATTATTTGGAATAATATATTTGCAGAGAGTACATTTAGATATACAAGTTGGTGAACATGCAATTGATTATGCCAATGTTGCACAAAAGGAAAAACTTTCTGAACTTCAGTTAAGAATTCGTCAACTTCTTGATCAAGTAGAACAAATTACCAAGGAACAGAATTATCAGAGGGTAATTTTTGTACAATTATTTAAAAAAAATGTATTTATGATTGAAAAAACACGTTATGTTAATATTTTGTGTTTCAGTATCGTGAAGAACGATTCAGACAAACATCTGAGAGCACCAATCAACGCGTTCTGTGGTGGTCTGTGACTCAAACAATCATTTTATTGGTTATGGGTGCTTGGCAGATGAAACATCTCAAGAGTTTCTTTGAAGCTAAGAAATTAGTATGATTGCATATTCATTGTAAAATAAGACTCTTCATTCAATTAAGTCTAATTTTGTGTTATGGAATTTCAACTTACAAACAAAACACTAAAATGTGTTTTTAACAAAATCTATTTATAAATTTCCACTCCGTTTGTAATATAATACGTCAAGAAAAATATATATGTGAATATACTGCATTGTACTTCCATGTAATTGTCATATTTAGCTGACAATTTATTTGAATTGTAAACAAATTTCAACAATTTAAGGGGGTATGCACAGTTTAAATGGCTAAATTGGATATGTTTTTTGGGTTGGATGGTGAAGTTACTAAATGATAAAAGTATTTGTTCTTTTTATTGTTTTGTTATTGTACATTTTACTTGAAATGGAAGAAAATGACCTTACTTTCTATATAAAGAACAATGTGCTATTCTGGACCCTGAGCATACAGTAATAAGACCAATATCAGCGAGTACTAACAAAAAGTCTTAATGAACAAAGTTTAAAACTATGACCTTCATGGTATTTTAGAACATAAAAGATGGTCAAAGAGACTAGTCACAATTCTGTAAAAAAAAAGTATGTATAAGAGAATGTATTGTGAATCGCTCAAGGATGGACAGATATGAATTAAGTTGTTTTCTTCATCGGTAAAATACTCATCTGCAAGAAAAATATCAATAAGGGAAGTTCCAGGAAGGGCATCACTTTTTTAATAGTTGAACACTATTTTTGATACTCGTCATTGTGGTTGGAAGGTGTAAACTGATTAAAAATCCTCCATTACCACAATCTACTTTTCTGTCATTTACTATAGGGTAAACGGCCCAGTTAGTGACACTTTAAGAGCGGCTGTGTCGTTTTTTTGCTATTTATTCACGCAGGATATAGCCAAACTGAAAACTAAAGGTTTCAACACTTGCGTTAAAGGCTTTCGAATAAGATTCACCTATTATATAAGTGAAATAATTAAGGTCTAATGAATGAACCTCATTGCACACGGAGGGTTAATTAACATGCAAATGTACAAACACAAAAAGTTTATCTACCTGATTTAACGTACCTAGCTGTAATTCCGATATACTAATAAACTTAGAGCGATCAAAACGTTCGAGTTATCACAGAAATACGAAGTTATTGTATTGTAAAGAACTGTCGAATGCCCCATAGTCCATTTCTCAGCCAATCACAGCATTTGGTGCTCGCCATGTAGCGAAGGTATTATTATTGATACCTCGTGCATTAATTGATGACCACCAAATGTTTTAATAACACTACCAATCATCGGATCGAGTTTCTGCTTCGAATGGGACCTTGCCGAGCAAGAACGGTTTAGAATTATAAGTTTTATTAGGTAAAATGTATTTCGATGCGATATCCCTGTATCCATACCTCAGCCAATCACAGCATTTGGTGCTCGCCACGTAGCGAAGGTATGATTATTGATACCTCGTGCATTAATTGATGACCACCAAATGTTTTAATAACACTACCAATCATCGGATAGAGTTTCTGCTTCGAATGGGACCTTGCCGAGCAAGAACGGTTTAGAATTATAAGTTTTATTAGGTAAAATGTGTTTCGATGCGATATCCCTGTATCCATACCTCAGCCAATCACAGCGTTTGGTGCTCGGCGTGCAGCGTAGGTATGATTATTGATACCTCGTGCATTAATTGATGACCACCAAATGTTTTAATTAGACTATCAATCATCGGCTGGAGTTTCTGCGTCGAATGGAACCTTGCCGAGCAAGATCGGTTTAGAATTATAAATTTTATTAGGTAAAATGTGTTTCGATGCGATACTCCTGTATCCATTCCTCAGCCAATCGCAGCGTTTGGTGATGTCCAGTTCAGCTAGACTGCATCGTTTTTTTAATTTTGAAGGAAAACTATCGACCACTAAACGTTTTAATTATGATATTCGTTACCACCAAATGATTACGCATCGATTGAGCACCGGGAAAACTTAATTCGTTGAAAAAAAAATTGTTTGGCTAACTTCACGGTCAAATTTTCATTACTTGATTATAAAAAAATGGCTGACCACCAAATGTTTTAATTAGGCCACCAATGTCCACCAAACGACTACCAATCGATTAGGTGTGATAAATAACTAAAAAGTTAAAGTTGTCCGGCTAACTTCACTGAGGTGCACCTGATGTATGACAGCTACGTGAAGTTTATTTTTCAAAGTGATGGGTATCACCGTCATCAATGGTCATTTAGATATATATCTCAAAGAACGGTCCAACAATTGATTAAAATAGATTATTTGGGACCTACAAGCAAAAAAGAATTGATTAAGCCCCCGTCGAACGAAAATGCTTGCTAAACAATAAGTTTACGGTTAAATTACCACGGTCAGATGACCGGTCCTCTTGAAAAATACTGGATTGGGTTTTCAGCAGTTTTCCAACTATCGACCATCCAACAAACGTTTTACTTGGTTTATTCGGCACCTACAAACGATTACGCATCGAATGACCACCTTGGAATCGTAATTGCACTTAACAAACGATTACAATAATCAAAAGTTAAAAAAATAAAAATCGGCAAAACAGGTCCGGCTAACTTCATGTAGCGATGTATGACCGCCTTGGCGCAATGTATGGCGCCTGCGAAATTTATAACGCCTGTGCATACCCACTGTCTGCCAATTCCGAATATCCCGATTCAAACGACGACCAACAACAAGACACAACCCGAATTCTGTGAAGCACTTATGGTCCCGCGAATTTGCACAAATATCTAATCAAAAGTTAAACAATTTCTCATCTCATCGATAGTCTGGTTCCTGTTGAAAATGTTAACACCATTCTTATGTCGTTTTATAGTTACCTGACAATCAAAATTTACAATGACGTATTTCGTCAGAACTAATGCCACCGACAAGCACAGCCGCTGCGGAGCCCACTGACACACGTGTCGCACTGTTCATTGGTCAATTTATATTCTAAAACATTTCATTGAAAACGGTGTCTTTCTCCAATAATATAAAGTGAAAAACGCTTTTTTACCCGACTACGATAAAATAACCATATTCCATTCATACAACGCGGGCGGAAAGTAATCAATCTTTCGCCAGAGGGAAAAACAACTGATTTTGCGGGCAAAAAAGTGATCTCTAAACAAAAGAAATGAGATGTGAACCTACACCTATATATTGTAGCGTTGTGCCGTTGCAGGCATAAAAATATGGTTATTTTATAAATAGTCGGATATAAAGTAATACATGGCACACGGGAGGAGTGCGGATTTTCACCTCGCACTCGACGAAAATCACGCACTTTCCTCCCTTGTGGCATAAAGTACTATTTAATTAGCCGGCAATTGAATTAATATTCGAGAAAAACTGTATGGCAGTCAAAATTATGGCATCAGAATCACAATCTAGGACAAAATCAGTAACTGGGCCGTTTACCCTATACTCAGAAAAAAGACGATGGTATTCTTAACTATGTAGCAGGGTAAAAATATTATTAGTGAAACCAAACTTGTAGTATTATTTTACAATGAAGTCATTAGCGCAAACTATCTTAGCATACTTGAGTATACTATTGCAATTGGTGGATATAATTGTACTAACAAATATTAACTTCATAGTAAATTACTTTACTAATTTCAAAAAGTCAAATTTACTTACATTAACAATTAAAATATGGACAGTAATTATAGGTAGCCATGAATATCAAGGGTAAAGATTGTCGCATATTTATGGTAAAAATAACTATTTTTACGCTAGTAATTTTCACTTAAGAAAAACCGTCAATATGACTTTTAGCAATGGGCTGCTCGCAAAAAATTATAATAAATTTTAAAATAATGTCTTCTTATACTTATGTTAAATTTCAATGCAAAATATGTACCGAGTATAGAAATATTTGGGACTCGCTACACATTGCAACGTTCCCAAACCCCCTATCGCAAAAAGGGGCCGTACGCGAAGCCCACCGCCAAGCTGCCTAATACAGCAACCGGTCAACACAGGGACCGGCATCCCGCAAGCAGAAGCGGGTCAACAAGCCACAAAGACTCAAATTTTATTTGTTACAGAATTCTAAAAATAGAGACGATAAAAGGTAATAACGTACAGCACCTAGTGGTCGAATCCATCGCACTGCTTCGACATAAACTCTTAAGCCCCTATTCACAATTCGCTCTTAAAGTCACTAACAGAGTCGCTTGTAGTTAAAAGTCACTAAGAAAAAATTTAAAAGCGCCCTATTAGCACTAAAAGCGAGTTCTGAATACGGGCTTTAGAATCAAGTAAACTATTTAATGTCTTCGTACTGAAATATCCTAACAACTTATTCAAGCAGTCGAAAAAACGTAAATAGCTTGTAGTTACTGACAAAAATATTTCATAGCTAAGCAACTAACAACAATTAGTTCAGAATACTATTTTTACTTGTATATCTGGTCAAATTAACTAGAACGTTTCGTTAGACTCAAGAGTGGAAAAGTTATATCTAACTATACAATTCATGTTGAATATTATCATCTAAAAAAAAAGTAAAATCCGAAGTTGATCAATCTACCTCGAGCAGGTCTCCTATACTACTCTCCTGGAATCACCTGTCTTATCCATTTCAAACCTTCTATTTCTATATTTATTTCTTCTTCATTTCCTTATTTCTTTATATTTCATTTTTTACTTTCTGATTTATCTCCTTCCTTATTTCTTCTTTACTTTTACACCCCTATTCCTTACTTGTTTACTTTTTAACTTCTTTATTTCTATCTTCCCTTCTGTCTTCTTGCTTCACTCTGTACCCTCTCAATTTCCATTGTTCTTGTCTTACTTTTCTTATTTCCTTGGTGGGTTCGAGCATATTCATTCGAGTAGTCATATAAGAGTAGTCACTCTGTTAGAGTAGCTAGACGCGTATACCATGGTGTCGGGGGTTGCCCTTCCGCAATGGAAATAATGGCAGAGAAATTGGAGCATACTGAGAAGAGGTGTCAAAGCATAAGGGCGAAGGAGAAGCAGAAGGATGCAGTTAGGACGGAGGAGACTAAGAGAGAGACAGAACTCATTCGTACTCTGGGATATTCGCGCAGGGCAAAAGAATATCAACGTATAAGTGTTTAAAGATAATTTATTATATGATACAGTATATGAAGTATTGATGTACATATATGGTTTGCGAAATATTAGCAATAACAATACCATTAGAGATATATTAAATATATTGGGTTGGCAAATAAGTAATTTTGGTAAACATAACGCTATCTGTTTGTGCAAACCGAAATTACTTCCTTGCTAAACCAATATCACTACACTATAATATACATATTGTATGTTATATGCGTTACCACTTTGGACTTTTCCTTCTCCAAAGGACATTTTAACAATTTGGTTCTTAACGATATACTTGGAGAAGAATGACAGAGGCAGGAGGAATAGGAGAAAAGAGAAAAGAGAACACTGGAAAAAGTTGGAAAAGTAGGAAGTATAAGGGAGCGAAATGGGCTGCTTCTCGCCAATTTCCGTGAGGTCCTGCCTCTCCACAAGGGAGCTACGACCTTGCGAGCACCGCCAGGACGTCCCGAGGGACGATATTCAACGCTACAACCTCCGTCCCTTCCCACCGAGCAAATTCAGTGGGTTAGACGTAAGGAAACGCGTCCGCCGCCGGCGGCGGACCCCGTTAGCCGTTGATCCCCGCGCAAAATGTCTCCTACAGAGGGTGACTTTAGACTAGCAGGTGCTCAATAGAACCCGCACCTACCCCAAGTGAAGCCGACCCCAAAACACAAGTACAAGTAGGACTTTACCCAGAGCCAACGGACTACGCTGCACGACCTCCCCGCCAACACATAGGATCGTCTCTACCGACACGAGTGGTCAAGGGTCAACGACATGTTCGAGCGTGTTTAGCAAACCGAACAAATTATACTAAATACCCGTGTGCTAGACACCTGGTTAGATTCACTATACGAAAGACCATGGCCGTAGATACCCTAAGGGGGCTCAAGGTCCCCGTCGGGAGACCCATAAGATCCTGTTGCGGCCACAACTTGGGCTCGACCCACTGAGCAAGCTCAGCGGATGAGGCGGAAGGGCAACCCCGACACAATGGTCTATACGTGTAGCTACACTAACAGGGTGACTACCCTTTATATGACTACTCGACTAAGTATGCTCGACCCGACCAAAGAAATAGGGCAAGCAAGACAAGCATAATGGAAAGTGAGAGGGAAAAGAGTGAAAGGAGAAGACAGAAGAGAAAATAGAAATAAAGAAGTAAAAAAGTATAAAAGTAAGGAATAGAGCTATAAAAGTGGAGAAGAAATGAGGAAAGAGATAAATAAGAAAGTGAAGAATGAAAGATAAAGAAATAAGGAATTAAAGAAGAAATAAATATAGAAATAGAAGGTTGGAAATGGATAAGACAGGTGATTCCAGAAGACCAATATAGGAGACCGGCTTGAGGAAGAATGAGCGCTGCGAGTCCGTGCACTGCCTCGAGCGCTCCCCCCACCATCCGCCTGTTCTCACTCGCCGAGTCCCGCGCACACAATTTTGGGTAACTTCCAGTACTTCTAAATATGCTTGGTCAGAACTTCTGATTTCCAAGTGTTAATATTTTACTTTATTGATTTAATTAATTATTTTAATGTTCCAAACCCCTAATTTATTAATATTTCAATTTGAACGTAATTAATTTTCGATATTCTACAACTTCAATTCAATGTTATATATTCTGCGAGATTTTGATTTAGCCTCAATTTAAAATTTTTATAGTAACTCAAGATCCAATAATATTTAGTCAAAACATGGGTGTCAAGTTGGCACTGCACTTTCCTAAAAATGTCTTAAGAATGTTTCAACAATGGGCTTTTTCAATAGTTCTTGAGAAGTTCTATATTTCCCGGTCTCGTTCTAAGGGCTGCTTTGGGAACCAGCGGTGAGTTTAGGAAAACCTCTGCCCGCCAAGTTACGCGTTCGTTTTCACGGTATTCACGTTTAGTTCGGCTACAACGGGATTCGCATTGTCGACGGAGGCGATAATCACAAAATCCTACTTACAGTCTCGCCGCTGTGATTTTGTTATCACCTAAAACCGTAGCCTTGTGCATCTCCCTACTCATCTCTGGAGTCAAATTCTTTTTCTATGTCTATTATTAAAAGGGTCAGGTTAGGTCCAGGCAAGGGGAGTAAGAATCTCTGATGTCTTTGTGCAGAGTGAAATTATGTTTGCTTCCCTTCTTTTGAAAGTGAATTAATGCTGGTGTTTTATTAAATTTAGCAAACAAAATAATGTAAAAGGTTAAAACATCGATGCTCCTTTTTCGGATAACAACGAGAACGTGGACTTATATTCGACCGGACCCGTATGGCTAGCCTCCAAATCACGTCTTGCGGCATTTTACTGATCCCCGCACTATTAGGGTGGGTGTACACAAGCGGTAAATGGACGCGAGGACGCGGCGTCCATTGAACGCTGCGTCCACAGAGTGTTTTGGGAGAACGGTGCACACGTGACACCTTGCCGATGCGGCAACGCGGCATTTACCGGAATGGACGCCGTTATTGCCTCGCCGCGCGTCGGCCGCACGGCAGCGTTGGTGACGCAGTGCTCAACAACGAATGAAGCCATGCACACGTGTTTTTGCGTACATTGTATTTATCTGCGTTCTAACCACGGTCAAGACCGAAGATGGGTGAAGTAGACATAGAATTGTTTATTAACGAAATAAAAAAGTATCCGGAAATTTGGAATATGTCTATTGAAGAACACCACGATAAGAATAAAAAGCAAGTAGCATGGAGTTCCGTGTGCAAAGCGATGTATGAGAATTATAATGAAAAATCGGAAATGGAGAAGGATAATATTCGTAAGTATTGTTTTGTTTAGTTTCATCTATTATAATTTTAGCTACTTAATTACTTTTACATCAGATATATATTTATGAAAAGTGATGACAGTATTTCCTGATGCAAAGTAGTTAGATTAGAACACACATAAAATTTTCCTGCCATATAACTCGGCCAAAGTCACTTTCGAAATAATCAGCAAATTGATTTCTAATAACATTTACCCTTGTTCCACTTTGCATCGTTCGAAAAACAGAATGAGCTATGGCACATTAAAATCGGTACAAAATTACGGTTTATTCTTTGAAAAAACTCGACGAAAATGTACCTTTATGGAAATTAACATTGATTAATTAATACTTTACCAAATAGATTGTTATTAATGGTTCTCTAGGTTAAGGACACGTGTTGTAATAAAAGTCACCCTCCACTACTGTTAATTAATACATTTAACTGTAAAAATTCATTAAAAAGTGTAGCCCTCATTTGACTAGTGTGCAGTGCGGTATAGCTACCTTAATGGACAAAGTGTCCTCAAAGTTGTGCCCGTCTCTAAAACGAATATATTGTGAAGCAAGCAGCAAGTTTCTATAATTGTAACAAAAAAATCAATTTTCATATTCATGAGTCTGTAGAAAATTCGCCATTTGTGTGACGTATTTCACATTCAACGTACCGACGGGCCTGGCTCAAGCGATAATTATGTAAAAATCCTTTTCGACTTGGTCAATGTTTCTCCTTTGTAAGGTCGCATAATGTGTTTTTCAGATAGCCCAAATGCTTCGTCTCCTATAAATACGTAAGACATATTTGGATCCTCAGTGTTGGGAAGTGGCTTGCTTTTGGGAATGTTCAGTGAATTATCCATTAATTTCTTGTGCAAACTGAAGGATTCAAATTTAGTACTGCCCCCTTCCTTAGCAAACGATCCTACGTCTATCTAAATGAAATGATAGTTAGCGTCCACTGTTCCAAAAATAACAATGGAAAAGAATGTTTTACAGTTGAAATACAAAAGTCCGCTTTTAATTGGTTTAACTATTATAACGTGTTTCCCATCGAGGGCGCCAAGGCAATGAGGGAAGTTAGCGTTTTTTTTCAAGGATGTAGGAAATCTGAAGCCACCTTTTAACTGTAAATGCAGAAAAATATTCTTTTAAAATTAGTCAAATCGTACAGCACACTTTCCTAACTATTTTGCACAACGTTGAATGCCCAAGCCGGCACGAACAGTGAAGATCTATAAGATTGCATCCGCTTCTGAGGATCTGTAATATAAATAAAAAAGAAATATTTTTTCTAGTGAAGAAGTCTATGAGCAAGTGGAAGAATCTGAAGGATAATTATGGGAAAAGCATTCGAAAGAGGACAAAATCTGGCCAAGCAACAGTACCAGGACGCCAATATATTTATGCGAAGCAGCTGTCTTTTTTGCAACACTTTACAAGTTTAGCTACTACTCAGTCGACCATAGACAAGGAAACATCAAGCCGGGACTCTGTGAACTCTCCTGATGAAAAAGAAGAGCGTTTCCAAAAAGAGACGTGCGCAACATCCTCTGCTGTATCTCCCAATTCAGTATCCATTTCTGCATGCGAAAATCGTACAGCGAGTAAAAAAAGTACAGCTAAACGTCGCAGACAATTTAAAAGTGCTTTTATCAAATTATTAAACACACCAATCACCCCAGAACCGGAAGATCAAGACCGTTCTTTCTTTGAATGTTTGCTTCCTATAGTTAGAAAATTAGACGAGGATCGGAAGCTCCAATTTAGGAGTGAAGTATTGAATCTTCTTCAAAGAATTAGGCAGGGTTGTACCACGAATGCTGCTACCAGTACAGCGTTCCCTACACAGCACAATTCTCAATTTCCACAGTCTTTTACTACCCAACAAAATTTTCTTGTACAGCAGACGGCTCCTTCACCTTTTCATCCACGTACCATATATCCTGCGTCATATGGTTTTCCGTATTCGCCCACAGAATCTCATTCCAGGCACGCTTCGACTACAGTTGCATCCTCTTCTCTGAGTTCCGAGATTCTATTGTCTTCGGATGATTCAACCCTAGATTTTAATGAAACAAACGTATCTGAATGAAATGACCTACTGAAGAACTAATAAGAATAAAGAATATTTTTGTATATTTATACTAGTACGTACTTTTTGCACAGTAAATAAATAACCTGGTTTCTACAGTAAAAAGTACATTACATATTCTTGTATCCTTCAATCAAAGTTTTACTTCGTTGCTTTCACATTGATAAATTTTAGTTCGCAACTTTAAAAAGTGTAATTATGAAATATGTAACGTACTTTCTTAACTCGACACCGTTAACGAAAAATCCGAGTACAAACCTATGTTACCTTCGGCCGTCCACCCTTCGCTCATGCAGCCGCAAGCCAGGCGGGCGCCAGCCAATTCATCTGTCACCGGGGACTAAAGAGTCTGTATGATCTGGGAGTTGGGGTGGAACAGGCCCAACTGCGCCAAAACGAGAGCTCTGATGGAACCTATCAGATAATGCGATAACTTAACGGATCCTGTCGATTTTTGGGAACGCATAAAATCGAGAAACGCAACCGTAGGTGCTGATCTTTGGGGTCGTGTAAAATCAGCAAACGCAACTGGACGCACCAACGGGAGCGGACGGTTACGGAAATGCACGACCGCTCAGGCTGCTAAGTTGAGGTAGAGAGGATCGGAGTATGAGTCAGGCAAATAGTGCGAGAGACAGAGAACGACGAATCGAGAACATACCAGAACGAATCTGAACTATCAAATCGAAATCCCTTCACCAATTAATAAGTTGAGAGTCCTCGCCCGAGTCGAGAACTGTATCCAGAGGACACTCAGATGGGTACCGCACTAGAGTACAGCACTACACTTCCGGAACACTCACAGGAAATCCATAGAAAATCCTGGACATTGGACACTGAAAACTATCAAGAGATAGCATGGGACATCTCGGTCGGTGCATCGAGACAGACTGCTTTGGCAATAGTCAAATTCGAGAACTAATCATTCTGATTGGTCGAGATCCTTATAGCCGATAACTCTTCCATCTCCTTCGAGTCGTCCTTTTAAACCAAATCGAGAGCGTTACTTAGCTAATCGGTACGTAACTTTTGGAGATCCTCAGGGCATTGGGCGACAGCTGAGCACCACATCCTTAACTCGGGTGAGGGGGTTCCTCCCCTGCCCTTAACCGTAACAAAACTGTGCCTCCGCCCACTGTACAGCCCTTTGCGCATCTTCGGCGGGGCGCCGGTATCTCACCCGAACTTCTGCCGGTTCGTGGACACGTCTCGGTTCTCTAGTCCAGATCTTTGGGCTAAATCCAAATTGATTGTCTGTTATTACGTGGTTTAGGGCTGTGTATTTTGCAATTGAGACATTAACTGTTTTTCGAAACACGGCTTATGGCAGGAGTGAGACTGATAGTTCTATAGCTTGCGACATCATGAAATAGCTTGTCTTTTTTGTGGATTGCAAGAATTTTGGCATTCTTCTGTTCATATCTGTTTAGATAATTATGTTTCAAAAAACTATATTTAAAAAAATTCTCTCCGGCGGGGAATCGAACCTTTTTTTTTTATAAAATTTTTTATTTGCTTAAATCGTTACAATATCATTATTATAGGTGCAAACATAAAAAAATACAAACTAAAAACCTTATAATATCCAGCTAAAATTAAATACATTGCAACAAATGCTTTTCATACTTAAACGATATGGTGATTATATATAACTTATGGGTATTCAAAGCAGAGACAAAATAGTCTTATATGCTATAACTATAATACTTATAGGTGACAGGAAAAAAATACTTATAACTAAAAACCTGTTAACGATAACATTCCACATATATATATATTTATTATTGTTTATATATATACATATATATATATATATACATATATATACTGTGACGTAAATTTTATCCAACCGCCTCGTAGCAAGACGGCCCGATCTCGCCACAAATGTGGGAGCGATACTCTACAGTTTTCCCGGGAAAACGCAATAAGAAAATCTGTACAATCGGAAAAGCCAAATGGGCGCCAGACGCACGTTGCGTCACGTAACACACGGAACTCCCGAGAAAATTAAGAGGACTCCGGCTAGTAGGAGCGAAACGGAAAGGTATGGTAGAGGGGCGGGGAACGCACAGGTGTTAAAGAAAGAAGATTGAGAAACCGCGAGATATCCAGTAACAAATAACCATGGGCCCTTTTATTGGGACTGAGTAAACCAACAAGTAACAAATTAAATAACAAATTACGGAAGTAAATAAATAGTAATACGATGTCGCGCGAGACGAGGTCCTATACGGGACACGCGAACAAAATACGGGAATACAAAACCGGCACGTTATACAAAAGATCCTTGCGAGACCCGTGAAAACAAGAGAAATAATCCGGCCTACAATACGCTCTAATCTCGTGACCTACAGGGCTCGAAACACGAGGTGCCCTCGCGATACCGTTATCCGTGTGAAGAGACACGCAGAAAATACGCTATCCCCTGCCGTGAATTCACGACACGTTCCGCCCGGTTCCCGCAACGCACGAGCTAGACAGGCGAACGAATAGTGGACAGAATATGGGTCCAGCAGATATTATCGAATGGGATGGCCGAATAGCAGTATCACCCGTATAGAAAGGTCTCACACAGATTAGTTTAGAGTATAAAGCGTTAGGGGTAATACAGAATAGAAAAGTAATAGCAAAAGAAATATATTCAAGCTAAAAGCGCTAACCGATTATTCATAGATTCACTAGCATGAACGTACGGGAAGCGTAGTTCATGGGTTCTTACGATTACGATCCAGGGTCACCGAGAACGTTGATAATAAATACAATTAATAAAAGAAAATATAAAAGTTCACGCTAAGGCACGGAATCTTTACCTCTGGCGAAACGCGATCCTCTCCTCAGTCGAAACCGGGAGGCTAATTACGACACTACAGAAATACTAAGATAAGCTAAGCACAGAGTAAGAAAGATTTCGTCCTTATGGGCGTCGAGACGCTTACCGTGAACGATACTTTGGCGAAACCCAAGCGATACGTTCTTCTTGATTTTCTAAAATATTGCCACTACGGCACAAAACCACCGGCCAAGACGGCTGTCAACGCAAGAATGACGGTCGAGGGGTTCTTCGTCTTACCGGTCGGGGCTAGCTCCCTCGCGGTAAGTCTAGTTGGGCCCAATGGGCCAATCGCCTACGCGGATTAT
>JARQTH010000061.1:0-10416 GCA_030142595.1 Trachelus iudaicus
TATATATATATAGGTATACATACATACATACATAGTATCCTCAGACCGGTCTACTCGTGAGCTTTTAATCCGGCTTTGGCTCACGTAATTAAGTGTCTGCGTGGGAAATTCAGGAAAAATTCCTACTCGTATATCCAAGTGACAGAAAAAAATGTAGTAGGAGTAACACTAGTAGATGCATCCTACAGACTAAGCCCCGTTGTTCTGCTTTGGTGAAGGGCCTCCCCAGCAGCTCTTCCTCTTCGGTATTACGGAATATTATGAAACGCAGGTTCCTCGTGAAACCCTTATCTACCAGCTCTATCGCATTTATCTATGTTGCGAGGCTTCTAATCCGGATCTTACGGAATTGCACTCAATTAAGTGTCTGCATCGGAAATTTCGACTGATTTCCGACACCTTGGGGCATCATTAAATTAAAAACCACTAGATATATTCTCCTTTACATCAGACTCTCCCATTGGTCCGAGAAATGTTTCTTTTACCAATTTTTTTTCTCTCTCTCCCTCTCTCTTTTTCTTTCCACCCCTTCCACGATTCCTGATTCTTCTTTTGTATTTTTTTTCACCATCTCCACGTAGAACGATTATCATGAATTTTCCGTCGGAACCAGTGGACAGCGAGCACTTAGTCAAATGGACAATTTCACTGAGTGGATAGCAATATAGACACTCTTAACTTTTTTTTAAGTCCATTGAATACCAAATATCTCATTAAGGAATCGAACCATAAAATTGTCGGTACCGCGCTTCTCATTTTCCGTGTTTGAAGGTCGTTTCACTGGCTCCTGATTATTTTTATTGAATCACTTTATGGGGTCATTCAGGAATGGACCCTGAGTCGCCTCCAGATATTTATATACTTTATCGTATTTCTGTTTAACAGGTTAACGGGAAAGACGTGGCAAATAAGGAGCAGACTGAAAATTTGTTTGCTGAGACGAAAAGTGCCGTGACTATCCTTGTCAGCCGTTGTCTTTATCAGGTAGTTATACAAATGATGTTTATTTATTATCAATACTCGTTTCTCAATAGGAATGCGCGCCGTAACGAGCTTGACACATCATTACACTTCACTTTACGATAATCATTTATTTGCCAGACCGATTGATTCAATTGACATTAATCGCCATTTAGAGAAATGATTCATGGCCGGCGTCGGATCAAAGGGTTAACGTTCTCTGTCGACTTTGACGCAATCGATGCGCGTCCAAGAGTAATTTTTCTCTTTCCTTATTAAAAGACACTTACTCTATTCTTTTTTATTTTTTAGGATGAGGACTACGACGACCGACGTATATATCATCAGGTAATTGCTTAAAGCAATTCAATGGGAATTAATTTAACGTTATTAGTCTCCTTTAGGCCAGGATGTATAGATTTTGGTGGATTGTACAATTTCAGGGATCTCCGCCTATGTCGCCGGACAATATTCCCGCCTATCAGAATAGCATGATTGAGCAATTGATTCGTCAGCAGCAACAAACAGACGATCGTACCAAAGATTCTGAGCCGAACACCTCCACTCTAAAGGCTCCACCTCCGATACCATCTCATACCACCTTGCACACATCACACATTCAACCACCACCACCGCCACCACCGATTTCTTCAGGAACGAACTGCTCGACGTCCTCGTCAACGGCGTCGTCCCAAAATTCTCAAAAGTCTGGAAAAACGGCCACGTCCCCGGCTCACCAAAATACCGAGGATCGTAAGCAATGGATGCAGGACACCTTGAAAGAATGTAACAAAAAAATGGATAGTCTTAATCTAAGAGCTCAACAACCTGGTCCATTAACACCTCCGCTTAATATTAAACTAGTCGAGGCTTATTCGAGTCACGTATGGAGTGACACGGAACACATCTACGAGACAATTCCTGAATCTGATAGTGAGCCTATTTACTCATCGCCTTATGAACATCATCAGCATTGGGTTCAGAATCAAATTAGTCAAGCTCAAATTCAGAATAGTCAAGTTCAGAATCAGAACCAAGCAAATCAGACGAAACCTTGGCACTCATCTTCCAAGAGTAATAGTTCAGGAGAGGAGAAGGACAGTTCCAGTGCCTACAATACTGGAGAGTCCTGTCACAGTAATCCTTTGACGTTGGAGCTGCACCAGGGTGAAAGGGATCATCACAAGAGTACATTGGTGCTGTGTCCACCGAAGGTTCCTCATCAACCAAAAATAAGTTGTTCCTGTCCCCAACCCGTTACTCAGACGGGCAAGCTATCAAAAACGCAACCATCGAGAAAGAGTTCTCACCATCATCGCGACAGAGATACTACAAATGCCAGTACACTGCCTGCAGATACTATGTATACGAACGTAGCGAACCTTCAACAAACAATGTTGCTCCAGCAACAATTGTTCAAGCAGGCACTCAATCGCAAGAACTCAATCATCACGAGAGAACCTGTTGCCAGGAAGTCAAAATCCCATGGGAACTTTCAAGCACCTAATCTCACTCAGTATCAGTTCGTTGGCAGTCAGCAGGTTTGCACCTCCACGACGAGCTGGGTACCACCCGAAGACAAATGCGAGGTGCAGATGGAATGGAAAGTCAAGAGGAGACCCGACGGCACCAGGTACATTGCTAGAAGGCCAGTTCGCAATAGGATTCTCAGAAACAGGGCTATTAAAATATCTGAAGAACGCGCGGGACATACTACAGAAGACGACACTATGTCTGAGATGAAAGTAAGTTTTTCTGATGAACAAAGTAATATTGTATATTCTTTTAACATTTTCGTTCAATCTTGGATACCGAATTCTCTCTTTTTTTTTGTTTGTTCAGATTGGGCGATACTGGAGTAAAGAGGAGCGTAAAAGACAATTGGAACGAGCACGAGAACGAAAACAGCGACAGCAGGAGATCCTGATACAACAGCAACAGCAGCAACTACAACTACAGCAGACCAACGAACTATTGATCTGCGAGCACACAGAGGAGAAAATGATAAAAAAGCCTCTGAATATAGTCGAATTAAGTCATAAAAAAATGGCGCGCAAAAAGACCGCTTTGGACGACTTCACCACTGTCCAGGAAATGCTGGTACATGGGAATAGGGTTGGTACCGGTAGCGGTCCAGGTACAGGTGGAAAGCTCATGGGACTTTTATCGGTAACCACAGTGTAAAATGTCAAAGCCAACTGCGACGTAGAGTCATTGTAAGCTCCACAATTTTGCTACTATCGTGTCGGATGCAGGAACGATATATTTAAAAAATATATATTCTCAAGGGAGCTTCTGCGTGTAAAATAAAATTCGCATGCTAACCGCAAAAAGAGAAAGGGAATTCAAAATTACGAGATTAGTACTGTCGCTTCGGTGAGATTATATATGTATAAGTTCATCCTTCATGAATATTGAAGCGATGCCTAAAAAAAACCGTACAATCTTCTGAAATATGGTGACAATTTTGTCCTTTCGAACTGTTTCCACTATGATCTTTCTACGTTTCTTCATACGCATACGCATGACATGTTTGTTCATTTACTATCAGACAATTTCCCTCCTTGCATTCGACACTGCATGGTAGACGCCAGTGTATACCAAATTACAAATTATTACATTAACGTCACGTTGTCGAGTATCCTTATACCTTTGTCACAAATTAAGGTCTGTGCACCTAGATGTAAATATTTACAATACAAACAATAGATCATAGGCTATTTTACATGAGTTTCATATTCTAAGGACGAGGAACAACACTATAGGTTTAGGCTTGTAGATATGTACCATAAACGTAACCGCGATATAATGTAAACGAATACATTAGTGTCATATGTGCTTCATCGAGATGAATATATTTGTATCAAAGGCAGCATCGACTGTACCGATTGATTGAGAGATACGTTTCTTGTTTTCCTTCTTAAGAGTCAACTAAATCCCGTGAAATTTGTACACTGTATATAATCACATTATGTATACTAATAATTACGAGTTTTATTTACGAAAAAAATTTAATTCTACTGAATATTCTTTTTTTTTTCCTAAAAATCACCCCATTAGATATCTTTCGGATGGTTGATACTCTCTTATATGTACTTGTGGCATCTCTACTTGTGAATATATAACAAAGCATGTCAATAAAACATTAATGTTGAGACTTATCGATAAAAAGACACGCACATCGTGCCTGATGTGTCGAGAAACCTTGATACGACTTTTTATTAATGCGCGAAGTGTTAAATTACGAGACGAATCGTATCGCCGATTATTTACCTAAATTTACCTAAAACTGCCTGTCACTTCGAGCGCGCTGGAGGATGTGTTATATACATCGTTGTTGAATGATGCTATATATATATGGTATATCGATGTAGAAATAAAATGTCTATAACCTAGAAGACACAAGAATCCTTGGCGCAACTTTCATTTCACGACACAATCCGAATTCCCAACTTTCAGGTATAACATCGATGTGCTTCACAAGGAATAATGATGGATCAAAAGTGGGTACGGATATTTAATAAAGGATGATAATAAAATATCGCTGCAAAAGACGCCAGTCGCCGATAATTATTTATAATCTGTTTTAATAAATACTTTAAACAATGCACAATGTTATAAATAAGATTACATTAACTAGAGGCTAAACCAACGCTCTGAAGGTGCTGAATAATAAAATGAGATTATAATGTTATATACTCGGACAAAATCAAAACGTGAAAGATTTAACATACAGTATCAGTACATCGGAGAAGGGGCAAGGGGATGAATTAGTTCGCACTCATGTAGAAAATAGGTAAACCAAGTTAAGAAATTAAAAAAAAAAGAGAACAAAGAAGTTAAATAAAGTCTATATACCTTGAATGATAAATAATCGTTATGTTATAATGCAAAGATTTGCTCGGTGACAAGCTTCACCTTATATACCACGGTAAACCTTAAAATGATAATATGCATCATTGTTTTTACAATAATTAGCAAATTACAATTCTTGGTATATCTCTTATACCTTACATGTTCAAATAAAATAGCGCACGCAATGCATTCTAGACAGCAGAGCAAGGGATCTCAAATCAGGTAAACTTCATCGTCATTATCGTCAGAATAATAATCGCCGTTATATTGATTATCGACTTGTGCCAAAGAATCGAGACAAATCAATTATGAACTCGATCTCTACTATATTTTATTTACAAATGTATAAAGACATTATGATTCCAAGAGTATCGCGTTTATATCAAACGGAAATGATATGGTACTCTCGTATTTCCGCGAAGCAGATGAAATAACTTGCTACCGAACAAGTTCAGATGACGTAGAACAAAAACACGGAGGAAAGAAACAGAAAAAAACAATGTGAAAAGAAAGACGCACGCAAGATCAGATGCTAGCAACTCTAATTTTTGAATCCTTCGAATCTTCGAATAACAATGACGTTATTCGATAAAATGGGTAGTCTGAATCATGATTTTCATTGGTAAGTACAATATAACACGCGTGTTGTTTAGAGTATTCTCTAAGAGCTTATCTCTTCATAAATCATTTACTTTTATCTCTTCCTTTATTCTCGCTCTCGGATCCATAATAATTCTAGAACAATTGTTAATCTTAACATGATAATCAATGTTATAAGTAGTGGTGTAATCGGTACCATTTATATCTTCCAGTACGCCTAATATTAATTCATCTCTCATATATAAACGAACATTTCTATCTCTTAAATGTGTTTACATTTTTTTTCGCACTCCTTAAGACCTAATATAATTTAATATATAATTTATTTGTAATTCATATAATTTTCTACTGCGCTTACACAGTATGACCTTTTGCTTTTTCATTCGCGTTCAAGTTCAACGGGATTAATAACTCCTTCTGGTGACGTTCACCCTCTTAAATAATTGCAATTTCAGAGAAACGTGCGCACGTCGTTGCCTCTCTAGTATTATAGTTCTGACGTGTGAGGAGTACAAAGGAATCGATTAAAACAGGAAACTTAATGACGAAGCTTCTCCGGAAGGAAAACGTTGAAAATCTACTACTTATCCTTACGCTCGTGTTTATGTGTAAATGTATTTTATATATATAAGAAATTCTCTGAGAATCTTGAGACGACGGGGATAATAGCATCGGAAATTATGGCCAACTCCCTACGCAAAAAAATTTCTACAATTTTGCAAAAAAAATCAACTATATCAATGCCACATGTCGTAAGGAAAAGCAGAGTGATTGAATAAGTAGACGACTTTCAAGAGAAAATTAATAATAACGCCGACATATTTTCCAGTGCCGTCCACTTCACACCTTTCCGCTTTTGTATAATAAATTTAAAAAAAGTACAATATAGAGTTTCGACGTAATTTTCCTTTCATTATACAGTAAATACACTATTTGGCCATTATGTCGAGATTATGCTAATACAGAATGATAACGGATAAGAAAAGGAGAGCGCGCGCGCGCATGTGTCTACGTCTGCGTGTGTGTGTACGTGTGTGAGCGCAAAAGAAAAAGAATGAGAATGAGAGTGAGGTGAGAGGAAGATTGCAATACAAAGAGAAAAGTGCGCCACTCGAAAAATAATCCTTGTGAGAAGATGCAATCCATTAATTTCTGTGTTACTTTAATTAGAGCCATGTTTACAAAGGAATCTACATTTATGAAGCTAAGTTGAACATTGACGCCATTCATAAATGAACCTTTTTCGAGTCAATACTGGCTTAGAGAAGTAGAATCGCGAACAGCTTTGATGCGGTACGGTCAAGTGTGATAGGATGTTGAAGGCGATCTCGTAAATATGCAGGACTCTGTGTCAGCGGATAAATAATTACTGCTTTTTAATGACCCTACTCGAATGTGCAAAAGAAGGGTTTATTTGCTTTATGCCAGATTGTACATGTAACAGGAGTTGAGATAGCGAGATAGATGTGAGTGAACGTATTTGATTTTGAATCTGATGAAAGCGATGCGATTTCTTTTGTTGAAAAATAAAATAAGAGAATGAACCTTCAATATCGGTGTCGCTTTCGTCATTTAGTTTTGTTATATTCGTAGAACGACAATTCTCTAATAATGCTATTTCCGGCGAATGCAATTGGCATTGCTTAAATATTATTTATTATCGGTAAGAACGAACTCTCGATGGATTCATTTCTTTCTTTCCATACGATTTAGCCTAGTATCCACATGTTCAATAACGTATGATGGGTGTCCTCACAGTGTTATATATAATGTATGATTATTTAGCCGTAATGTATCAATCGGTATCCATTTTATAATATTAGCTAACAATGGTTAAATGTATAATTCGCTTTTAAACTATTTTATATCTAGGCTCGAAAGCATGTATGATAGATTAAGTAGTTTCATTTATTGCTAGGTAATTTGACTGAGATTTTCGATACTGATCTTTATTGAAAGTAATTTCCCCGTGGAGCTATCCGTTCTAAATGATTTGTTTGAACGAACTGAAGAGATTTAATGAAGGCCAAAGTTTTGCTTTTAATCTTAAAAACAATAACGCAGAAGAAACGAAAAAGTATTACGTCAAAGTATAAAACGTGAACATCGGAGCGATGAGTTGCAATCGTTGCAAACAGAACTTTCATCGCAAATTCTTAAACGTGTCAGTTATGTACAATAATTCATTATTATGCCTTCCATTGAACTCATTCATTATACATACTTGAAAGCCAAAAAGTTATCATATTACTCTTATCGTTTATAATATCCTTAATAATTTCACGAGGTCTCGGAGGCCTCTTACTACAAGTGACTTATGTTCCTCGATAAATAATTTGTTCGATATTTCAAAAAAAAGAAATCTACAACCAACGTATCTTATTTTAATTCTTGTTCGATCTGTAGTATAAAAAGAAAGAGAACGAAAAAGAGACAAGGAGTATAAGTACGAAAAAAAGAAGAATTCTTTTTTATGTTACTGCGTAACATACTTCAATTCTGACGATACGAAGTAACGTAAATCAAAACCATTAAGAATACTGCGGAACGAATACTTACAACCCCAGTTACACTTAGGAAATACTTCAGGACCAATCGATTTTCTTACTGCTTAAGTAAAATACTTGGAAATGAAAAACGATCGAATCCACTCTTATGTACCGTATTATAAATCGCTATGGTAACTTTCTGGCTACAAGACCATGTATAACACACAGTGCTTCGTGACAATTGGTATCACGACGGACACATGTTTGACAAAGAAATAAAAAGAAGTTTACTGCATATATAATTTCGATACCTGGACACAACGTAAGTGGGCTCGTTGCCGTAGCTTCTTCTGTTGAATCAACGTTGGCGTAACGTTTATTTTTATTTTTATGAGTCGTACGACGATGATCCATGGTCGTGGGCAGGACTTGGTGGTGTCGATGGGTTTGAACTATTGTTCGAGGCTATCGAATGTCGTGGACTTCCACCAGATGCGTGTTCCTAGAACGAGCGAAGACAAATAACTGAACTAATAAGACTATGAAAAGGAAAAGCATCAATTACATTTAATAGTCCCTGAAGTGGTATACTTGAAATTTATACTGATAGGTCCGTATTCATACTCTTACATACTAAGTACCCTTATAACCTTAGAGGGCCGGCGTTTTTTTTTAACAGGAGAAAGTTATAGACATTATCGATGGATAGCTCACGTAGAAATATTAAGCCGATTTAAAGATAATGTATTGTCTTCCGGCCCCCTAAGGGTGAAACTAAAGTTATCATTAACTAATAATCATCGAGATTTTAGGATATAATTGCGATTCCTGTTTCGTTAAACGTACCTAAAAAAAGTTATAAAAGAGAAGTATGAGCACCGGCCATATAATGAATACATACCTTATCGTGCAAGGAGGCGATACTACCAAGAGAAAGAGGTGTATGCGATCGCAGATGCAATGATTCCGAATCAACTTGATCTACAGGTGTACGTGGAAGTGATGGTGGTGTGGCAGTTGGTCTTGGAGGTGCCGGACCTCGTCGCGACGAAGTCGAACCTATAGTTAAATCGTTTTAAAGTCTGATTTATACGAATCATATGAAATACAAAATTTCATTCATTGGACACAACAACAAGAATAATAGTAATAATAGTAATAATGTCTTTATTGTCAAGATGGTATAGAGAAAGGGCGAGAATCATGTAGTAATGTAGCTATTTTATGATCTGCCCAGCTGAACAAAACTTTGATTTACCGTTATGTGGTGAATATCCGGAATTTCGTGTCATATGCGAACTGAGACGTCTTGAATCAGCCGGTGGATGTCTGGGTGGCAGTGGGGCTGGCTTGTTCGGTGCTTGCAATGCTGAACCATATAACTGCACAACAAGTACATGTTATATAGAAAGAATGGTAACTAACAATATGGTCGTAATATAACAATTGTCTATTTACGCATACTCTCTGTTGACTACTGTGAACGTGCGTGCCACTTTGATGTCCTGAATATTGTTGCTGATCGGCCGTTTCTAACGTAGTTGGTAGATCTAGCAGACGTTGAATCTGAATAAAAAGTGATGAATAGGTTAAATTTTATTTATTAGGCATATGGCGTATATAAAAAAAAAAAATTATTTGATGTATGACCTGTATTCCATTGCCAGGTCCCATGTGGCTAATGTGATTGAAGTTAGTAGGAGCGGATATCATCTTGGACCGCCGATCTGTTGGACGAGCAGTTCTATTTCCCTCGCGCAAAGAGAATCTTCTTCGTGGTCTTGTCATTTGCCTACCACTAGCGTCTATCGTAGTTAAATTCAACAATTCTCCTAAGACACAGAAAAAAAACGATCCAACACAATTATTTGACTATCTCACTTATCGGAAAATCTTAAAAGCAAATCGAATGATACACACGTTGATGTAAATTACTC
Organism: Trachelus iudaicus; assembly: GCA_030142595.1. Lineage (NCBI taxonomy): Eukaryota > Metazoa > Arthropoda > Insecta > Hymenoptera > Cephidae > Trachelus > Trachelus iudaicus. The sequence goes on from JARQTH010000061.1 coordinate 9,842, forward strand.
AGGAAAATGACATGAGGCATGTCATTGATGATACAAGTGCTGAGAGAACCGGAAGTATTCAATGGCCGAGCTCTTTTAACATTGAGTGTCTGTAGCCAATCTCCAGTGGTACAATCAAACACATCAATATGAGTCTCGCTATAAACCAACAGGTAACCTTCACAATAGCCTATTAAAAAAGCAAACATGAATGAAACTTATATGTATCTAAGAAATAAACAAATTTTTGAAATGAAAAAAAAATGATACTTACTAACTGCTGTAGGGACAGCTGGATACATGATTTCGCGATCCCTGCTTTTCCGTCCCTGACTGTCAACATAAACTGCCAATGTATGAAAGACTAATAAAAATTCACCACGTGGCAATTCGATACAACGTAACGCATCCACAGCACTGTATGTTAAAAAACCCAGTAAGGTGTTCTCGGGATGAACCAATGCTGAAAGATCAATATAACATTGTAGACTGTTTAAATTTAATTCAGCATATACATATATTAAGGGGGGAGCCTGCTTTAGAGGCTTCAAAAAATCGATTTTTTTTGCATAAATGTCTTCCTAAACTATCCAAGA
>JARQTH010000061.1:10516-22999 GCA_030142595.1 Trachelus iudaicus
TTCAATCGGATATTTCTTTCCTTCCCAAAAAAATCCTCGAAAAAATCGATTTTTTGGAGCCTCTAAAGCAGGCTCCCTCCTTAATAAAAGCGGAAATACTTACAAATTGGGTGATGGTCTCCCAAAATACTGTAGATAGAGAAGCCAGACGGATATCCCACGCAAAGACGACCCTCTGAAAGAACCTGTAGTGTTTGTGCGTGACAGGGTAGCATACGTTCACGAACGCGCTTGTGCCGTGTCTTCGTACGCGTTATTTCATAAACAATCACTTGCGATGCATTCTGCAACAAATCAATAAATAATGTTATATTATTCAATCAAGTAATTTGTTGGGTTAACGTTGTCGGTTACCTGTTTTTTTATAGCAACACAGAGACAGTAAGTGAGCGGATTTCGGCACACTACACCTGTGGTCAATGTGATGCAACCTTTAGTTTCTGCTACCTTAATCCATTCCACTTCATCTCCATCCAATGCTCGGACGGGAACCAATCTTACGTGCCGCTGCTTTCCACTAAGCACCACAATTAACTGTTCTTCCGTTACGTATTCCAGAAGGTATATTTTCTTACCCTCACCAACTCTCGCTATCTCTGATTTGAAAAGAAAAGAAGAAGTTAATTAGGCTGAGGTTGCACAAACTAATGAAAAAAAAATTAACTGTATTGCGTTATTCTTACCACTACGATCTAAATCTAAACAAAAGAGGCCCTCCTCGGTGCCAATGACTAGACGATCAGGATCTATGATTGCCCCTGACATCACGTTTTTAATGAGTGCCACTGTATTATCCAGCAGTTCCTTAGCACGGAAGATCTTCAGAAAAAATATAGAAAAAAAATTGTATTAAGCCAATATATTAGTTAAACTCCAAGTCTTCCTTCTAACGATCGAGTACATACTGTTGTATTTGGAAGATTATTTCTCTTTAAAATCCGATGAAGCTCACTCAAGGCTACTACCCACTTAGTTTTTTCGCTCTCAGTATCCGCAAGCATTAACGTATGATTTCGTAAGCCAGGTGGCTCCAGCAGAGACGTTGTTATCTGACAAGTCATGGATATTCGCATTAATATTCATTGATTCATATAACCCAATAGCTTCGATATATATAACATTACATACTCACCCTAAATATACATGGAATGTCCTTCTTTGTCGCGTGTATGACATCAGAATCGCGTACCGAACTTACACTGAATTCCTCATCCCGCATATCGAGAACTTGTGAGACGTAAACCGAAGGTAAAGCATTACGATCGGGCGAGATATCGTAGAGAAACAATTTGAAATCACAAACAACTACAAATTGTCTCACCCAGCCCTTTTTCACACCACCCATTTTCGGAACTTTAACATATCCCTCGTAAGCAGTACCAATGCCTCTGGTGGGATCAATACCCAAAGGCCGTTTGGCTGCAATTAATAATTGAGGATAATGAAAAATTATCTTGAAATCTAAGCAATTTCCGAAAAACGTAATAATGAATAAAATAAAAGAAGAAGAAGAAGAAGAAGAAGTAAGGAACCTACTTTGATCGTGGGGCACTGGACACATAGAGGGCACTTTGTCACAGCAGGGCATGTGGCAAGCAAAACCACAAACTTCGCATACAACTCCTTGTCTAGTTAGACCAACCATTAAAGAAGTGCAATGATTGCACTTAGTGGGTGCAGAAAATGTTCGCACTAGGAACTGATGCGATTTTGGCTTTGGCTGTAAATTGGTCTGCCCATGAGATGCTGCTGACTTATTCAGCAACTCGTGAGATAGAGGCGATGTTGGATCCTAAAATTATACAGAAAAAGTGTATTGTATAATAACATGACATAACCAATACACTTTAAATTATTAATAAATATAATCAAAAATACTCACGATACTCAGTTCAGATAAATTGCTCTTACTACTTGCAATACTTGGTGCACGATTGTCTTCGATGTCACCTTCAACGCTATCAACACTTCCGTGACGTGTACTACTGGCTGTTTCCTTGAGAAAGTGTTCCAGGTAAGACATTTGAGAGGTAGGACGCTCCAAAACTGAAATCATTCAAAAAGGTCAATTACAATGCGTAATAGAAGAACATATCAGGAAGAATTAATCGTAATATTCCGTTAAGCCAATGTATGATGTCACAAAAGCATCAGATCTCGTACGTTATTCATTGAAATAAAATAGACATGATATTTATCTCATTTAGATTTCAATACGTATTTCATATAGCACATTTATACCAAGATTATGTGTCCTACTTTTCTAAGAAAGCCAATGACATGACAAAGTAAGAATGCTTCGTATTGTCTTAGTCGAAAAAAAATTAATCTTTCAATTAAATCTAAATCATAACGTTATGAAGTCATTCGTATTAATTTGTAGACTACTCCATAAGAATTGGTACAAGCGAGGCATTCTCTATTTTCACAGTCATATTTCTTATTCCTCTTCCACTATACAGAGATCGATGTGAGAATACACAATGTTTAAAAAAAAAATAAAAATTTCATTGCGTGTCAAGATAACGCGTGACCCAAATAGCCCAGTAAGAAAATTTCGTCAAACATTGTGTAGCAATTGAGAACCTCATAAATCGACAACTCCACAGCAATCCGCACCACACAAAATTGGTTAACGCCAATGTCATAATAAACGGTATTAAGTACACAAATGTCCAATCAAAACGTGATATTATATCGAGAACATTAATTGGGATAGAGAAGACATACTATCGTAAAACACGCGTAACAAATCTAAGCAGATTGGTCTAAGTCTGACGCGTCTGTATATCGACCTCCTATTAATAATTGCCACACGTATCATAACATGAAAGGAAAAGAGAAGATGAACAAGGAGAGAAGAAGGTAAATTTAAGAACATAAGTACGAAAACAAGATGCAACTCTCACGGAAATCTTTTCGCTTTTTAAATAAGAAGAAAAAGAAAAGATCTAAACGAATGACAATAGAGGTGGATTTCTTAGATGGCTCTCTACGGGATTAGCGTATAAGTTAGACAAAACGCCGACCAGTAACTAAGTCAAATTAATAAAAATCAACTATTTACATTTCAGTTAACACAGTGCCTGTTAAATAGCCACAGACAGGTATGTTTTGGTAAGAGCAACGATAATACTTTTATCAATGATCTATCTAATTTCCATATGCAGCTATTAATGACGGTAGAAGGTAGAAAGAGATCGAGTGTACGAATGAATAGGTAGTAAGATCATTTAAATCAACTAATTTATAGACTTACTGTCCATCTAGAAATGATATGCTCGAGGCAAGAGAAAATAAGAGAGATCATTGATCCACCAAAAACATAGCGCTGCTGTTCAGTAATTAGCAATTCAATCGGGCAGCCAATCAAAGTCGCACTTCCTGCCACATCATTTACCAGGCGACGATACGATGGTGACAGCACTACGATTGACGATTGAGTTGGCAGGGACGAATCTAGTTAATAAGCGACATGTGATGATGTGGGGAGCACGCATGACTGGCAGAGGCGACGACGGCTGGTGCACGAAGATACGCTGGGGTTTGGTAGTAACGATGCTTGACGATTTGCTTGACGATTTGCTTGACGATTTGGTGGGTAGGACAGCTGTCACAAATACAGTTTGATGATGAGCAACAAGAGGCCCCACACGCAGCTCGTTACGCCAATAAAGAGAGGCACTTTGTAGTCTAGAAATCAGAATTGCATTGCGTACCGGAGTTCGGGTTACTAATGATGAACGAACATATCCAGTCGCATGAAACTCTACAATCGTGTCTTAAAGCTTAATAGATTTTCTATGATACTATGCTCCGTATATATCTCTGCGCTCTAGGGCGTATATCCGACGTTATAGCACGTTAAATTCTCCATTAACATTAACCCGACAGATTCTCTTCGCGTTAGAATGAGGACTAACATCATATAGAAAACTCTAGCATCATCAGCGTTTCACTGACTGTATAAATAATTTATAATTTTAGCGTTATACTACGATAACATACACTCTCTTCTTTATATTGATTCAGTTGAACAACCAAGTTTCGAGCGAGTTAACGGACGCGCAAGAGGCGCTACAAAAATTGGTAACTGTGGTCTGTTACAATAAATAAGTCATACGCCATGATTCTATTCATGATTACCCTGGAAGAGGAATTGTTGCAGCGCCTCCCTAATTATAATAGCAATTACACGTATTAATGACACAAAATAAAAGCAATTGGGTAACAAAGTATAATCCTCCGTGAAACTGTAACCGTGAAACGTACACGTAACCAGAGACAGGCATCCATGGAAATATTTAACGTAGAAAATATTGTACATATATTATCTCTTATTTCAATTGCACGATTTTTCGCTCTTTGACACGTTCATGAAAATCAACGACAATAACAGCAATTCCTATTTAACTTCACGGACGATGACGGCGAAATCGTGCAATAGAAATATATGGCTTATACCATGTTTTCCCGATTATTGAACGCGCTTTATTAAACGGTCAGTAGGTGGTTAAGAATTACTAAGAACAAATACAGACTTTACGAATTTTTATAAACCTGATTCAAAGTTTTTATCCAATTCACCCTAAACACGGTAGGTTGACGAGGTATTCGACAATTGCACCACACAAAACACAAATCTCTCGTACATTTCTGAGTTATGTAGCATATAAGATAACTACGAAATTGAGCTATTGAAATATTCAACATACGTAGATTTTAAGTCCACTTTGGCCGCCAGTCATTTGGTTGTTCGATGTACCATCGGAGGACCGTTTGTATACGTTCGATTGTATCAAACGGAAATAATACTGTCGAACAATCGTATCGACTGTATATTCTTTTTTTTTCTGAGCAAAGAATCTAAGAGACTCAGTAATTATGCACTCGAGCAATGAAATACAATTGACAAGTCAGATGACAAAAAGTAGCTTAGAGTCCATCGCCCGCCCTCGTGCAATGCTGCCACTTAAATGTACATATTCGACCCTATAATCAGCCCAATAGGTAATATTATTTCACAAACATATTTTTCATGAAACTTTTTTTAATGAAAGACTTCTCATCTATATTTAAATATTAATACTTCTCATCTATATTAACGCGTGCAATTACTCGTTTAGTTCAATTTTATAGTGAAACCAACATGAGCGCTTAAGCTCGCTTTACGTAATCCTGAAAAACTGAAATTATTACTTCCGTTCTATGTAATGAGTATTCAAATCGATTATAGCAGAGTAGCACAAACTTTTGTATGCCTACTCTAGCTTACCGTTACAGTTAGCAAAAATCGATGAAACTAGGAACTTACGAAAATGTGAAAATTACAAACGTTACACATAAAGACTGTCATTAATAACTATTTATTCATGAATAAATAATAAAGTGATTAACACAATAGTAAGTGATTTTTATAAGCTCATAAGATTCGGTACTTTTAAATGTAAAATTCTTGTGCTAAATATTTCCATGCTTGAAGATGTATGACCCAAACACTAAAATATAATGTTCTGCAACAGCTTATCGGTAAAAAAAAAAACTTCGCTACATAACGACATAATTTAATTTTGATTTGTTATTATCGTTTAATATCACATTTGAATAAACCTTAAAATTCTACACGAGGCACTATCGGCTACACGTTAAAATTCGTCGCGGCGTGCCTTTAATAGATATATTGCGGAAATAGAATATCAACTACAATAAAAAGATTCACTCGAAATCCTGGCATTTTTTTCATTATAGATATTTCGTAAATTTTGTCAAACATAGTATATAACTAATGGTAAATGTGATACGTGAAAAAGTATCCATGGTATGCCTACTAATAGTAAAGGAGAAAAATTGAATTCCAACTACGGATTAATCGGCTAAATCGTATATCCAGTACCGTAGGTAGTTTATCTACCTCTTCAACTATAGCTCTTACTAAATGCCCTGATTTAAAAAGCTTCGTGAAGCGTCACCGGTCGTAAACATAATATAAATAAATATAACATATAATTGTAGTTACACATGGTACAGTAAAAAAATGTTTTCATGTCATTCTAAGTTCGTCTTTAGGATAACTTTGAAAACCTGACTGATAACCATTTTTATCCTTTGACTTATATTCACCAATTCCTCCTATGTTCTACTATTTTCAGAGAATTTAACGCAGAATACCAAAATGATAAATAAAGAATGCGTCAAGTTATCTTCCAAAGAGGCCGCCAGATATATTAAAATGTTTGCAGGCCACATAAACAGCGTGAATCGCTGCGGTTTGTATCACTACCATGGAAACCAATTTTTCATAGCTACGGGATGGGGAGTTTTTCATAGGACTTTCGTTTGACGTATTATCGATAGATGTGTACTTACAGCCGTCGCCGGTGTCTAGACGCCCCTGCAACTCTTTTATCTGTATTTCCTTCTTTTTCAAGTCGTGCGACATTGAATCTAACCTTTGTCGGAAGTCCCTTAATTCTCTGTGAACAAACACGATGTTAAATAATTTCGAAAAGTGAATTAAAAATATTCGTCGAATTCAGGGAATGTGACCGAGAAGACATCTTACTTTTGCGCTGCTATCAAATCCGATCGCGTCTTCGTTAATTCTTCGGATATAGCTTGCTTCGCCTGTATTTCACTTTGGAGAGAACTCTGAAGATTTAGCAGTTCCATTTTATCCAATTTTTGTGATCTACGATTGCGCCAGTTTTTATCTGTCATCGTCGAACCACTGCCCACACCTCCAACTCCACCAGAATGTTTGAGGAATTCAAGTTCCTCCGTCATTTTCGTTGCCAAAGCCTTATTGAAACAAGAAAGAGAAGCAAAATATTTGTCTTTGATACTATAAACTGAATTAAATAAAGATAAGTACACACCTGCAAGTATCCTCTGGCATCCTTTTCGTCTGACACCCATTGAATAATTTCTGTAATCTGAGCTTCCCATTGTGCAATGGCTTCTTTCTTATTTCTGAGATCCTCATATTCATCTTCCAGTTGCCTCCTCTCTCCTTGTATTCTACTCATGCTCTCCGTCATAGAGCCAAGTTCTATCATAAGCTTTTTATTCTCCTCAACGAGCATAATTTTTTCTCTCTCGTGACGTCTATTCAGTTCGTTTATCGTTTCTTCACTATCCGTAATATTTTCCAATCTCGCTGCATCGAGTTTTTCCTTGGTCAACAGTACTTCGCGTTCAAGTACCTCGCGCCTAGTTTCACCCTCGTGCAATTGCTCTTGAAGACTGCGTATCTCCAAATTATACCTGCTCTGTTGTTGATTCAAATTTTCATTGTACTGCACTTCGAGCTTTTCAACTTCTGCTTTGAGTCTATTGATTTCCTGGGTGGCTAGAGCCTGATTTGTGCTTGCATCGTTACCCATAGAGCGCTGTCTTATTTTCTCAGTTTCCTCCTGCATTTGTTTACAATATTCCTCACTACGTTCACGCAACTTCCGTTCTTTGCTGGTTTCCGCTATCGCTTCCTCAACTCTGTTCTCCAATTCTCTGCGCAATTTTTCAGCCTTTCTTATGTCATGTCGCAGACTATCAACTTTTTGCATTACTACTTCCAGCTCTTCCTCCTTATCCCTAACCTGCCTGGATAACTTTTGCTTTTGCTGTCGCAGCTCCGACAGTTTATCAGTAACTTCTGTATATTCTGTCATTGCAAGTTTACGTTGAGTCAATGCATCCTTGAGTTCCTTATCCTGCAGCTTCAACTTCTCTTGAGCATCCAGTTTATCCTTGATCGCTTCCTCCTTTTCAGATCTCAGAATACGTATGAGCTTCTCAAATTCGCGTATTTTACTTGCGTCTCCGTTGTCCACATTGCGCAATTCGCGTGGCACGTCCATGGATTTCAATTGAGATTCTAGTTCTGTTGAATAATAACGCATTATAATAAGGTAATACTCCCCTCGCGTAGGTGGAATTATGAATGATATGCGCAGATCCGCGTTAGTAGAAACTTACCGCAATTTCGTTTCGTTAATGTATTTATTTCATCTTGCAGCTTTCTCGTTGCGTTATTAGAATCAGGAGAAATAGTGGGGGAAGTGTGCGCTACACCGATTTGATTTTTCAAATCGGTCACAGTTTGCATTAACTGAGCATTCTCTTCTTCCAGCATTTTAACACTTTTATCTTTTTGAGTTAAGGTTGGCACCGAACCCAAGTCAGATATACAACTGCGATACCAAATAATGTGGATATTACTTTGAATCTTTTCATTATTAATTATTCTAAACGGGAATTACTTACCTTCCTTGAGTAAAGCTGAATCCGACAAATGGTAGATGAAGAGCAGAGAACGCAGAATTAGCAGCTGGTGGAACTGCGTCGGAACTCCGAACGTCAGTGTCGTCAACGTCAAAATTGGACGTATCTGTTGGTGAAGAAACCTCAGGAATGTAAGGTACCGTACTATCCCTTAAAGTATCCCAATTCACACCTTCAAACCATGGATGTTTCTGCAATCACAGACTTATAATAATAATTTTAATTTAATTACAGTGCATTCGAAATGTAAATATAAATACCTTGAAATCCTCAACTCCGTTTTGTCCTAATCTAAACTCGGAACTGCAAATTAACTTTCGCATCAAATCCTTGGCCTCTTCGGACACGTCATATATATCGTCTGTTGGAAAATCGAAACAATTCTGAAAAGTAAAAAATTTTAAGACTACCATTAATTTATTGAATCATTTTTATATATACAGAAAAATTGTTAATGAATAAAGTACTATAAACCTTATGATTCATTATTTTCCCGTATGTTTCGACTAGAGATTCAGCATAAAATGGGGTTTCTCCATAAAGCATCTCGTACATGCAAACGCCTAAGGACCACCAATCGCATTCAGGTCCGTATCTTCCCTGTCCATCTTCCATTGCCTGAAACGTATGTATCAGTCATACTGTATGTCTGTCGTTCCAAGACTGTACATTAAGAAACATCATAGTGAAACCTACTCTGAGAATCTCGGGGGAAATGTAATCTGGTGTACCGACGGCAACGTTACTTTGTACAGTGCCATCTTCAAAGAGTCGAAGGCATGAACCAAAATCGGCTAAACGAATGTGACCATTGGCATCCAGTAGAACGTTATCCGGCTTAATGTCACGATGTACGTAACGTAAATCGTGTATGGATCCGATCGCCAGCACCATTTCTGCTATGTAAAAACGAGCCATATCCTCAGGCAGTCGATCTTCAAACTTGCTAAGTAACGTCAATAGGTCTCCACCGCAATAGTAATCCATGACCAGGTACTACGCAATATATATTAGTACATATATAATAGTTACATTGAACAAAAAATTATCAACCAATCCAAGTGTTTACAATTATAATTCATACCAGATTATTGTCATCCTGAAAGGCATAATGAAGATTTGTAATCCATCTGCGGTCGCCATATACGAGAACGTCGCGCTCTTCACGGAAGCAAGCAGTTTCAGCACGCTTTAACATTTCCCATTTGTTCAAGATCTTCATAGCGAAGACTTTATCAGAACCACGCATTCGCACGACACACACTTCACCAAATGCACCACGGCCAATTAAGTTCAACGTTTCAAAATCCTCACGTGCTAACTGCAGACTCTTTATGCAAGAAGCTACTGGCTTCACTATGGAACAAAATACATAGACTATAATAAATGCCATATGTTGAAAGTATAGATATCTACATGAAGTACATACCAAATTCAATAAAGTCTGATACAGTCTTTTCTCGACGAAGAGATGAGTTGCAGCACTCATCATAGAGAACTAAGAGAACATCTATTAAAGTCTCTATAGAGAATGTATGGCCTGCACGACCTCCTTGCACAGGACCCCCAATAAATAATGCCTCCAATTGACGCAGCCTTCCTCCTACCCCTATCAACATAGTAATTTACTTTGTTTAAAACTATTAATACAAGACAGAATAATTGCTAATATATTGATATTGGTTTACCATTAATTACAAGTCCTTTAGGCATTATATCAGGTGGGGGAAGGCTATAATGGTGCGGAGGTGGATCAGACATAATTCCTTGTTGTTGTGGTGGTCCTTCACCACGATCTTTTGACGATGCTTCTGTCATCGTTTTCACAGCCAGTTAGAAAATCCTCAATCCACCACCACATTACTATATAATCTATACACTGTAACATGTTTTACATACTATTAGTTTGATAAGATGACAGTATTATTATAACAAATTTCTCATATTGAACCCTTCGAGTACAGAGCTTTTCAAATTTAAATGCTTATTGGACACATATGTGTCCATGGTACTCAAAGGGTTAAGTATTTAGCCAATATTGCATATTTTGCATCAAAATTAAGTTTTAAAAAATTATTGAATTTTTAATACTTAAAATTTTTATAATTGTTTTAATCATTCTCAATAACTGCAGCAAAATTAAAACAGTACAAATCTTGACCTATAAATATCATTTTTCATGAAACCAACCAACATATAGTAACTACAGTCAAGTGAATAATTTTTCATGGACATCATCTCAATGGGAACTACTTTCACTATTTCACAGATAATTCTGTTTACAAAATGTCGTGTAATCAATTATGCTATATTTTCAATAGCTCTTTCTAAAGTGAACTATAAAGGTCAATATTCTCCTATTCTCGAATGAGTAATTCAAGGCAAAAAATCAATTCCCCCGAAAATTACGTATTGCACGCCAAAGACCGTATCTAGGGGAAGGAATGTGACTTTCATTCAACTCATTTTTAGCCGTACACACGAAGTCATGTCGAAATTACGTAACCACCACGCGAACAGCTCAAATAATTGATAAAAATACATAGTTGGGCCAAAAGCGCAGGGACCGGACAAAAAAATATAGATAAAAATAATATGACGGGGTAGTACATGGCATTCGTGTGAGTTTCTACAAAACGTAGTGTGAAATAACCTGTCCCCATAAAGGAAATATTTTTCAAAATTAAAGCAAAGATTGACGAGTAAGGCGCGTCTGCGAGTAAAAAACGTGAAGAACATAAATTTTGCAAGTATCGCCCTAATTTTCTGATATATAACCTTATCGTAGCACTGCACTTCATCTCGATTATCGTTGACGTAAAATGAGTTGCATAGAATATTTTGCAAAAAATCGGAAACTCGTACATCTCATTGTTCGGCCGGAAATCACCGAGCATACCTGCCGTACGGCAGCACTCTTTTGACTGTTTTAATTGTTTATTATGCGCACCATTTAATTATCACAATGCATTTTGTATCGCCACCTCCAAACCCCTAACAATTTAGTTGACCCCCTGGCAAGCCCCATACAAAAATATGGTAGCTACTACGTCATTGAAAGTTACTGGGATAGTGTGGCATGTAGATTGCCTACGGAGTGTCTAAATGCAAGGATACATTAAATCGGTGATATTTCTTTTGGGCATGGTATCGTTCCTCATTTTAAGGCATTGTATTCATGTATATGTTTCAGCGAGCGATTTCTTTTATGTACATACATAGCAACTAAATAGCAACAAGGAATTTTTCATTTACGGCTCAGTTGCACACGTCTAACGCGCGTTTTAACGCAAATCCCGAATAGTAACACAACGTGAATTCCTGTGGATGTGTTATACTATTGGTCGACAGTCCGCGTTTTAATGCGTAAACTCGGTTTAACTGTGCTATTAACCAATCAGAGACTTGTATTTCAAAGATAAACGGAGATTATGCATTGAACCGCGTTGAAGGAAAAAGGCTTGAATCATGTTAGTTTATTCTTTTTAAACATTAAGTGTGATTGGTTAATTCTGTTGAAAACTAAAATTGTAACAGCCACAGAACTTTAACCATACTGGAATCCGTACGCCTGTATTCGGAGGTAATCCGGCCAGCGTCCCGACCTCCCACTCACGTGTGGATGAGGTTGTCCTTTTCAAATTCAATTGCGCATGTGGTGTACAAACTTTGCAAAAATGTTGTCCCACCCACATCTCAGTGCCAGCCTTGGTGCGATGGAGAGAGCACTGAAATACATGTGCATATAAATCCGATCTAGGCACCATGATATAAATATAGAGCCTTTTTAAAATGACAAAAAATAGTTAGTAGTCTTCGAAATAAAATACATGTGCCACTATTTTAGGTTATGTTATGTTGGCATAGTCTGCTGCACACTGCTTTATCCCAGCTTAAACTTTTTCAGAGACTGTATAGTGTGTAATACAGACAGGCTACACACTTGCCTATGTCCTTGCTATCTCTCTTTGCACGCCCCCACCACTTCCGTACGGATACCAATATGGGCTTAGTTCCCACCGTGCAGAGTTTAAACAGAGTTAAGCAGCCTTGTTGGTCAATTCCATTCAACTCCTAAGTAACCAAGTGATTGGATAACTCTGTTTAAACTCTGCACGGTGGAAACTAACGCCCGTATTCATAGTCGTCCCTCAAGGGATAAGGGGCCCTCATTGGCTCACTTATTTCACAGATGCGTTTCAT
>JARQTH010000610.1:0-19659 GCA_030142595.1 Trachelus iudaicus
ATACACAACACAATCAAATACACTTTATACGTGAAGCTACCGTTCACACCGAATTGCCAGATAATATAAGGGTGCTTCCACAACAGTACGGAATAATTAAGTTTTTAATAGCATTCATGTGGAGCGCGCGTGTACGTCCGTTTATGCTTCGATATAGTTTCTCGTATTTTAGGTGACAGTTTTTAAAGATATAGGATGTCCAGGTGTTCCTCTCCGTAGTTTCCTACATCTTGGTGTCGGGCGTGGAAGTCCAGGGCATCCAGGTGTTCCGCTCCGTAGTTTCCCATATCTAGATGCCGGGGGTGGAAGTCCAGGGTGTCCAGGTGTTCCTCTCCGTAGTTTGCTATATCTATGCGTCGGGCGTGGAAGTCCAAGGTGTCCAGATATTCCGCTCCGTAGTTTCTTGTATCTAGGTGTCGGGCGTAGAAGTCCAGGGTGTCCAGGTGTTCCGCTCCGTAGTTCCTTGCATCTAGGTGTCGGACGTGGAAGTCTAGGGTGTCCAGGTGTTCCTTATCGAATACCACTTTGCGGGTGCGTGCCAGAAATTCCAAAATACTTACTTTGAACGTACTAATAATATCCTAAAAATATATGTTTGTTTGAGTTTTGCCGTTAGGTGAGTTGCCGGGATAGGATGATCGTGACTGAGGGTGGAAATTAACTTGACGTCAACACTTTAGTGAAAAAGGTGTGAAAAAACAAAAAGGAACACTTTTCTTTATTTAAGAGAACAAATGGTTGAATGAGAACACGTGTGATTTGAATGAGTGCACTGATTGAGTTTGAGAGAGACCGTGAGCGAGATTATATTAATCACAATACGGAAGCACTTATATACGCCGATGAGTAATTACCAAAGGGGCACGGGCTTGGCGAACCACGTGCTGAGAAGAGTTTAAAATGATGATGTACTCTTTTATTGAAGGTTGCGCACCGTTGCGACAACTTGAGTGAATGAGTTATACCTTTGCAATGAGTTTTATTACATGAATGATAATGATTGCTCAAAGAAAACTATGACGAGTGGAAAAATAATCTACGACTCGCTCGTTGCTGAGACCGTTGAAGACTGAAACTGAATATGGCCGTCGCTCGCCGGCACACCGGTTCGAGCGCCTCGTGGTCGATTCTTGATCATTCCACGCGGCCTCGTGCGGCCGGCCAGCGACGTCCGCGAGGTGCTGCCACTGTGAGGCGTGGCGAGGGTTTGAGTGACGCATTGCCGGTGAGGTGACGCGGATTCCCGAACAATGTTTGTTATTAAGCTTTTACCGTGATTATTTTTGACGAGTTATTGTTAATATGCTGTATATTGAAAGTTGACACTGGGTTTGAGTTTGATGACTGGTATAATGAACGCAAATTTATATCAAGAAATGCACGGACCTGCCAAGTAATACTCGATAAGGAATCATCTAAAGTTTCATAAATTATTGAATGACCATTAAATCATAATCAACTACCGGAAGCAGTACTAATGTAAAAGAGCAGCGAAAACGTTATAGGAAATTTTGAAAACACAAATAAAATCATGGGCCAGTGCTAGATCATGTAATTATCAAACATGTAGTGACTTAAATACTCGGCCTCCATAATTTGATTTCAATACTTTTTGCTGGAGGAATGCACAGCACTCCTGTACGTGGCGTAGTTTTTTACACGTAAGTGTTTTTTGGGGGGATTTAAATTACTCGAAGTTGGGTGCTAGCGGTTTTTTGATCTCCCTGTAATTTTCAATTGTTTGAGGTACGAACGAAAATTAAAGTGGTACAAACAGGGTAAAATCGAATCGCGTTTTGAAAATTATAATATGTTTAATTCGAGTGCCAGGTTCACGTAGGTTGGACCCATGGAGTGTGTTGCCGTGATGGTCTTTAGAGTACGTGGCGGTAATCCGACACGCCTTAAAACGCGAGAGCTAACCCTGATATCGTGACGGCAATTTTGCAACATCACAACCTATATGCAGAGTTTTTCAAAATTAACGCACACGGTTTACATAGCACTGTGTGTGGTGATCTCCCGAGTAATGAACCACTTTCCTTACTGTCGTGCAATTTGTATTTTCGGATATAAAAGCGTTTAAAGCCGACCAATCACACAACAGCTTTAGCGAAGGCGTCTTCACGCTGTGAACAATGTGAAACTTTATTGAACTTCACTTCAGTACGGTTAGTAAACTGACAATCGCCTGTGAATTCGTTTGGTGTGCGCACAGAAGCAAGCGTCAAACAAGTGACTGTTAAGGCTCCTAGCCGAGCACGTGTGATGTGTCGAGTTTGGATTTTTCTACAACATTAATACGAATAACAAGATAAATCGATTAATCAATTTGAAGAATATGGTCAGGCGGGCTTTTCATTTGTAGTTGGCATTCAGACAACAAATGCGCATTACTCCCTATTGGCATACTGACGCTAATGATGAAGAAAATAAAAACACTTACTACTAATTGCGTACCTCATAGCCAGATCAATTTATACAGTAGATTACAATAAATTTTGAACGAGAAATTGGGTTGAATTTCTCATATTGATTCGCAGTGACTGATTGTAGCACACACGCGCGCGCGCGCGATTGCTTCTCAGTCTTTCGCAATAATTATTAGTCTTCTGAGCGGTGGACGTGACAATACGTCATTCTTAAAATTTGAAGGTATTAAGAACTGCGTTCGCCATTGCCCGATTAATTTCCACCATGGATGTTTGGAGTAAACGTTGCAGAATATTTTCCCATACAATCGATGTATGAGTGGGTTCGCGCTATGCATCGAATGTCAAAGTTTTCTGTGCATTATGTCCCAACAAATGAGTGTCGAGACGCCAAGGAATTATGTTCCCAGTGGCCGGATTATTGAATCAATAAATGTTTTATTAAATCAATTACTTTTTTTTTTAAATGTGCAGAGTGCATCAGCTAAGATACACGTTTGAGATTTAGGATGAAATGTTACACGATTCCGGAAATCTAATGCAACGACTATTGAATAATTTTTTATTTTTCACCGAATGGGCATATTATTATTGAAAGTTTAACATCCTTTCGCAAATGAAAAAAATTAACTTTGTAATTTCTAATGATATTGAAAAAAAAGTTAAATGTGTTAAGATTGCGTGCGGTGATCGGGCCTCGTACGATCAAGGCTTACGTTCCATCAGGATCTTCAGGTTAGGAAGGACTCAACGAACGTACTCTAGGTCCTTTGGATGATAATTTACCTGTTTATTTCATAAATATCCTCTTCCAAGCGTTCGAGTTATCTCGCACACACAACAATCCTCTAGTTCGTCCACACGCACGCGCGTTTACTCGCTCACGCGTATACCTTTTTATTCATTCGGTTCAGTCGTTTGTTCATACACAGTCGTTCGCTCTCGTACTTCATGCTCTGTTCGTACTTCTGCATCGCGCACACACTCGTTCCCGTTCGCTCGCGTTCACGTTACGTATTTCTCCTCAACTGCGCTCACACACGCACCCGCTCACGTTCTTTCGCGTCCACTCTTACGTTCCGTTCCGCACTCGCTCACGCTCTCGCTCGTCCTTCAAAACGCTCCGTCCCGTACTCTTCTACACTCTCGCTCATACTCGTCTCAACGCTTCGTCCCGTACTCTTTCACGCTCTCCCTCGTAAAGGCCATTCTACAATGCAACGGAATACGTAACATAGAACGTATAAGCCGCGCGATATTCAATTGTATATTTACCTAATTCCATTGGATCCTCCGATCAAGAAGGAGAAAATCGTTTTTAAAACCGAGCGTTTGCTAAGTCTCTACGATTTTGGTTACTTCTCGGACATAGCAACAATACGAAAGCGGTTGCTAAGGTCGATAAGGATCTCGCGGAGCACTTAACGTGATGAGTAACATCGAGCATGCCCCGTTCCGTAATCCGTAACGGCTTATGTGAAAAAAAAAAATTGCCCCGCCAATATTTTCATGCGTGAAATGCCACCTTGGTCGGTGCCTCGAGACAGACTGCTTTAACAAGAGTCAAATCCGAGAACTAACTAACGTCATCAGGAAACTTCTAATATTGATATGTATAGATATTCTACATAAATTTTATGTAAAACATGTGGTTTTAGTGTGTATAACAATATAGTTAGTAACACTGGTTTGTAAGGAAATATGTTTCACTTCTTTTAGGTCTTGTTGCAAATCTGAAAGAGAAATAGATTTTCAAGTTCTTTTTCTAATTCCAAAATATTGGGTTGGCATGAAAGTAATGAGACACTCTAGAAAACTCTACACATGTCCTTTTTTAAATTAATTGTTTTTGACCATATTCTATTTTATATGTCCACAAAGCAGAAGTTTCTAGAATGTTCTACAACATACTAGAATATGGTCAAAAACAATTAATTTAAAAAAGCATACGTGGCGAGTTTTTTTAGAGCATCTCATTACTTTCATGCCAACCCAATATAATGAGAATCACTATCAAGCTTGTAGGAAAATATATCTGGCAGCATTTACATAACATTGGTGACTAATTTTAGTCATTGATGTTTCTGCACCTTTAGCACAATATTATCAGTAGAATGGTTTCGTATCTACGTATACATACTAATGAATGTTTTTAACATATGCTGCAGATTATGGATGAAACTTCTGCAAGCAAACCATGGATTCAACCTATTTCGACAGCGGGTTCCGACGTCGTAGATGAACAGGGTTTGTCTTATTTATATCTAGATTTGTATATATTATTTAGATATTAGTGCACATCTTTTACGACAGTGATCACTAGAAACTTACTTTTTCTACAAAATATTATTAAAATATTTATGGCCTCAACAGCAATTTCTTAGAAATGTATGCAATTAACAGATATACTTACCAATTAATGAACACGTATAGTATACAAAGTGCACCATTTTTTAGAGATCACATCATCGTCTGCAAAGCGTCCAAGAAATTCTAATCAGTCCCTGTTGCTGAAAGTGCTGGAGAATAAACAGGAAGCAGAGAAACGTAGAGAAGCACTAAGAAATGCTCGGCACGAGAAGAAAATCCAAATTTTATACTCCTTGACAAACTCCGTACAATTATTGGTTGGAGAAAATAGTGACAATAGAATAGCGTTGCATCGACTAAAAACCTCGTAGCAGATGTATCGTCCAATATATTGGATAGTTCTGTAGATTACGATGCAAATGATTTTCAAACGAAAATTGAGTAATTTCTACTAGACACTTGTGCGTAGACACCACGTCGCATCTATCCGTCTTTGTCTTACTAACGCTGTATGACGAGGACGTACAATCGAAAAATCTGTCTCATTCGCACTACCGAAAGTCGCATAGCTCCTTGTCGCTCCTTATCGGGGACGAGAGGGAAAGCATGCCTCCGAACACGAGCAGTCCCCCACCAAGCTTCCTATTGCGCATGAGGACCCTTGCTGGCGTCTCGCTTACACTCGTGCTGTGCAACAAGGACGCACCGAGCGACGCTCTGGCGTCTCGCTCGCACCGTAGTGCTCTCTGCGTCGCACGCATAGGCCAAGATAGAAGAGCACGCGCCGCCCAATCCTTCTCTCTTACCTCAACGCACAGCGTCCATCGTTGTCGCCATTATTGAGGTTCACTGTACATCTTTCTATTCTGCTCGCACTTGTCATAAACTTATACCTATTTGTCCAATAGAACAGCACCAATCTTATTTACACCGCTCCTTCCCCATAACTCTATTGGCTCCCTTGGCTGAAGCTCTCTCTCAAAGGGGTCTGTGGGCCTTCGGCTCTGGTGGATTGGACCGCCGCGGTGACTAGTCACTGCGGTATTCCTCTCTCTGGTCTAGACCGTCGGGGGATATTCACGCCAGACACCCTACTGTGCATGCGCAAGCACATAAGGGAATTATTCACACATACATAATAGAAACCTGTGGCCGCTTGTAAAGGACGTTTTCCCAACTGGTGTCACATATATAAAAAAGAAGAAGAAGAAGAATGGTTATGTTCAGTAGAAACACAGCTGAGGGAGCCAATACTTTTGATTGGTCAAATCTCACAACTGTTGCAAGATTTACGATCGAATTACCAATCAAAGAAATTTTCTCCCTCAGCGGTATTTCTGCTGAACGTGCTGTGACGAACTCAGTTCGATTGAGCGCCGTCGCTGCTGCCTCCCAATAGCCTGGTATGGTAGAGCTCCTTGCTTCTTGATTTGATACCGCGAAATTCAAGGCGCAATTTGTAGTAACCCTTAATATTCGAAGCACACAGCCAGAGTTATTGCCTTTATTTATACGTAAGATATAAGACTCCAGTCGCCTTATAACATTGGCATTCTAATACTTTGTATGCCTTCTCCTTTTGTAACCAATACCCTTTTCTTTGTAAACAATAATAAATAAAGGAAACACTTTTGGGGGTCCCTCGCATTAAGACTCAGGGGTTGTGCTGGCCCAGCGTGCGTGGTCGGACGCTGGTTAGCATGAGCTGGCGGGGCCTGTTTTTTGTCAACCACATTTAGCAACCAAGTGGGCCCTTTAGCTGACTTGTTTTTTTTTTGCGTGGGAATCTCTGAAGAAACTTTTCCACGCTTTCACCTTTTCCCTCCCAAAAATCCCCCACGACAAGAAAACGACTCAAGACGCAAAAAGGAGCATCTTCTTCAGGCAGTGTGGACTTAGCCTCGAAAGAGTGAACGAGTTATTCACGGCACTTCTCCAGGTTGTTTTATCATCCAATCAGCAGTCAGTCTTTTTCTTGCCCGTACATTAGTGTAATATAAACTTTATTCTAATCCAGTATAAATTAATTCGCTTGTGTAATAATTAAATTTTTCGCGTATCATTAAAGAGTTAGACTACGTAAAAGGGAAAATTCTCGTGTTTATATCATTTCAAATTTCCCGGTCCCATTGCGCTATTTCTATAGCCAATACAGCGGCGAATTCCGGGCGAAACTCACGGTCCTAATTGGCCAATCAGCGAGGGATTTCAAGTTAACCAGCTCCAGGACGTAACAAATTTTGATGACAGCGGTGGGATTTGCTGTACTTTGGCGCCGGGAAAATCCTAGCTCATTAGAATCACCGGTTCCCTTTTATATAACAAAAAGAGTAGTGGTAATCTGTCGGACTCTGAAAAATACATAATGAGTAGTTACAAGCCACTGGCCGTCATAACAAACCACCACTGTACCCTATGAATCGTGGAGCGCACAGCGCTCTGGGCCCCCGGCACATCGCACTATGGCGTCACCCCCTCGCCCATATGTCCTGCTCTCCCCACCCCTCAGCCAGGCGGTGATACCCCACAATGCGGTCCTAAGTCCCGAAACCATGTAGTAGCAGCGACGTTGCATGTCCCCAGGGGCCTGTAGCGGTCGGTAATTATGCATTGACCCCCGGTCGGTAACATTTTTTTTTAATTATCCTAAGGAGGTAAGTGTAGCTTAAGAAGGTAGGTAAGTGTTGTAGTTATATGGAGGATTCTGCCCACGCCAATTGTTTAATACGTGGACCGTGCGACCTTATGAATGTTATGCTGAAGCCATTCTCCGAAAAATGATGTAATCAGGGTTTAGATCGCCTTTGAAGAATGTCTTTATCTCAGTGAAGTGAAAGGCCATGCGTATGTACGGCGGCGGCGTATAACGTCCGTTTCCAACGGAGACTGCGATGCGGAGATTAACATCGTACAGAGGAATACGCTTAATGATTTATTCTCACCAGCCGGCCCTATTATTATTGACAAGATATGGGGAGATGGAGGTGAAGGAAACAAAAATAGAGAAACAGGTTTTTCTTTTTAAAAATAGAGATATATTTTATATATTATAACGTGGCATCCGTAGGACAGCCAGTTACATAAAAGTAAAGGCGCACGAAGAGTAGTGCCGCCGACGATAGCCGCCGAGAGAATGCCGACAACGCCGGAGGTTCGTGGCAAGAGGAAGCCGGGGAGAGAAACCGGCCGCGCCGAGCCCACAGATCGGGCAAGTTCGGATAAGTTCGGCATCGCCCGGGGACCGGTTGGCAGTGGGCGCCGAAAAGCGAAGAGCGGACTGAGGCGGGAGCGACCGCACGAGTTCGGGCAAACTCGGGTTTCTTCGGGAATCCTCGGGCCGGGGGCCCGAAAAGGGGATCCTTCGTTTTGAACCGTGCAACGGGGATATCCAGCAAGTGTGAGAGAGCGCGATTTTGCAGAGTTTTTCTTGTGGTGAAAGTGAAATTGGACTGTTGGCGAACTGATATCTGGACGACTTTGGCATTTCCCCTGGACTTTCGAATTTGGAAAAGGTGCGGTGCAGCACGCGAGGATAAGCGAGAGGAAAAGGGAAAGGGCGCCAGGCGACCGTCAGAGAGAGAGTGAGCAGAAAGTGGTCAGTCCAGCCACGTTATTAATTGCGAGCGGAGCCGCGCGCCGGCAAGGGATGATGTGCATCCGCAGGTGCAGCGCGGCACGGGGCGGAGTGAGGGCCGCGGGCCCGCCACATGCTCTCGCACTAAGAGATTCGCGCCTTCGGCAACGAGAGAGGATGACCAACCGCGACCGCATCCCTTGTTAGGATTGTGTCGAGTCGCGCCCGTTAGCCCCACCTGACTGTACTCGTTTACCTAGTCTAAATAAATGGTTATTGTTAGAAGGAAACCCCACCGTGTCAATTATTTCAAAAGGCCGACTGATTCCTGTGAATTCTCGTCGCCCTCACGTTCCCCTCTACCATGGCGGATTAGGAGCTAGCGGGAAGAGCCGATCGAGAGGACTCCCGGAATCGACGCGCCGCGGATTAGAAATTAAAGGCTCGACGTGTCGGGCTGGTGCAAGGATGCACCTGGCGCCCAATAGATCAGCGGCATGCCATGTTGGGGCCCGAGATAGGACGTAGGCAGGAAATGCGTTACAAAATGGCGCCCAACGTGGGGCCCACGCGAGAAAGATATACCAGCCGGCCACCTTTGGATTGTTTGTATTGTTGTCGCGTTAGAGGACACGGGGGGCTGGGTAAACGAGTCGGGTGCGCGTTAAGCAGGCTGTCGCTAAGCGGAATATAGAAGGCACAACAAACAGCCGGCTAGCCGAAAGAACGGGTTAGGTCACGATTTCAAAGCGAAGTGACCACAGCTGATCGTTGTTGATTATAGGTCGGGGAGTGACAGGTCAACAACCTGACAGTTCGGGGAATAATAGTCGAAGCTCGCTGGGGGATTTAAACCGAGAATTTCGGTTTTTCGTGTAATTGAACCGCTGCGGACGATGATGCCGGATTTCGCGAACGAGTCGGCTCTAATTTCGTGGGCAGCCGCTCTAGAGGAGCCGGACATTCGCCGAGAATTGCAGGCGGTCAACGTCAACACGGAAGGGAGTGAACCCACCGCCCGATTGCGTTTGTTGCGGTACGCGATGCGTAGCCGATTCGGGATCCAGGATCTGTGGGGCCCCGACGATGAGGTGCGTGGCAAGCAGAAGATGCCGCGGACGGATAGCCGGCCGCCGTAGGACTCCCTGAGGCGAGGCAGTCGCCGGACGAGCCCACCAGGGAGGAGGCGAGGGAAGGAAGGCGGTCTCCGTCGAAAATGCCATCGGAGCGGGGGGCGAGGGAGGAACCCTCGTCACGTAGGGTTTACGTGCTCCCGGAAGGACCTCTCGCGATGCGGGCCACGGGCCGTTGGACCTCTCAGGAAGATACGTGCTGTTGAACCTTTCAGGAGAGGCGGCACCTCCGATAAGCGAGGGGATGATGCGATCGGATCCGGCGATAACGTGGTGGGGTAGCGGCCGAATTCAGACCGAGACGCAACCGCGTAGACGATCCGAAGAAGACCGACGACACTCGGAGGAAAGCCGCGAGATCGGTCGATCGGCGACGGCCACCGAGAGGGCTAGGGGAGCCTACCCCGAGGCGGCCGACGCGAGGACGTCGGACCGCGATGTCCCGACGAGGGGGAGGACCTTGAGTCGGCGGCTGAGGAAGGGCGACGGGCAAGAGACCGGACGTGCCTAAGACCGCGGCGGAGGGAGACCATTTTCCGCCGAGATGAGAAGGACGAGACGGACTCTGGCGAGGACGCCGGAGGCCGCCGCCACCGCAGGGAGTTGCGCTGGAGCACAGCGGCTCCGGCGAGGAGGGGGGAGGGCTCGAGAGTCGCTAACCCCCTGGAGCAGGGTAAAGGCAGCGGAAGGAGGGTCGCAGGGCCCGGAGACGAGGGACCGCACTCCTCCACCCTACAGGGATCGGCGGTAGCCGTAACTCAGCTGGGACGGCGTAGTGAGACGTTCCGGATAGGTAGTCGCCAGAGCCACGAAGGGGTGAGGGACTACTATCCGGAAATCACCCGTCGTGAGCGAACGTCCTTCCTGGACAGCCACAGGTCTCCGAGCGAGATCGTGAGGAAGTGGGGACTGCATTTCAAAGATAATAAGCACCACTACGCAGAGGAGTTCCTGGTCCGATTGGAGGAGAAGCGCCAGGTATCGTCCTTGACGGATATGGAGATCCTGAACGCGCTGCCGGAGCTGTTGAGCGGAAGAGCCAGAGATTGGTACCGGCTCTCCCATCGGGAATGGCAGGCGTGGGATAACTTCACGGAAGGGTTCCGCGAACGATTTAACGGGCCGAATTATCAGCGGATGCTGAAGGAAGAGGTAACGTATCGGATCCAGCAGACCGGGGAGTCGATGGCCGATTTCGTGGACGCCATGAGAAGCCTAATGACGCATATAGTGCCACCGTGGTCGCAGTCGCAGCAACTGGACTGGGGAGGAGGAGCCGAGCCGGCCCGCGAGAGGGCGGCAGGACGACCCGCCATCCCCAGGGCTCCGGGAAGACCGTGGAGAGACATCCGGAACGACTTGCTGGAACTGCGGGAAGATCGGACATCGCCACGGAGTGTGTACCGCCCCGAGGAAACGGTTCTGCTTCGGATGTGGCATCCCGGGAGTGTGGGTAGAATCCTGCACCCGGTGTAATCGTGCCGGGGCGGGAAACGACAGACGAAGGGCGCAGTAGGAGCGTGCGGCCCTTCGGAGACCGTAGAGGGAATTCCAGAGATTCCCCGCGGAGTGCTCCATTTAAAAGTAAGGGGGCCTCTCCGGGTGCAGAAAGTAGACGCCCGGCACTATTTGAGGGCCACCCTCGACGGCGAAGGGCTGTGGGCCCTAATAGACACCGGATCAGCCCGATCCTACTTTGGAGGGCCGCTGGCACGGGCCTTTCCAAGGGCAGAGGAGTTAGCCCGGAGCCGAGCAGGTGGAGAGGTCACCGTAGCCAACGGGGAATCCCTCCAAATAGCGCTCGCATTGAGGATACCAGTCACCTTCGACGGAGTGGAGGGGAAGATAGTCTTCCGACTGGTCCCGGGACTGAGGCATGAGTGCATCCTAGGGATGGATTTTCTGAGGGAGTTTGGTGTGCAAATCAACTACGCAGACCATACGTACCGCCCCGCCGAGGGCTATGCCGTGCCGGCCTCGGTGGAGGAACAGGACGGCGGGGAGTCCGGAGGGGCAGAGTGTGCAGGCCTATCACCACATCGTTTCCCCCCGAGTGCTAGAGGCAATGGGCGAGGAAGTGGATAAGATACTGGATGAGGGGGTGATAGAGCGGTCATCAAGTGGATGGTCCAGTCCCGTCGTAATGGTGAAGAAGCCGATTGGGAAATATCGATTTTGCATCGATTTCCGAGGGGTGAACGCCGTATCCAAGAAGGACGCGTATCCCCTGCCGTACATGACAGCCATATTGGATAAGCTAAGGGCGGCCAAGTATATCTCAACTCTCGACTTGAGCCAGGCGTACTTTCAGATTGCGCTGGCAGGAGAGAGCAGAGAGATCACGGCTTTTAGCGTCCCAGGTCGCGGTTTGTTCCAGTTCCGAAGGATGCCGTATGGATTGAGCAGAGCTCCGGCTACCTTCCAGCGGCTGTTGAACCGACTGATTGGACCAGAGATGGAACCGCATGCGTTCGCCTACCTGGATGACATTATAATTGTCACGGAGACGTTCGAGGAACACCTGGAATGGCTGGAGAAGATTCTGAAGCGAATCAGAGCAGCCGGTTTGGCAATTAATCCCGAGAAATGCGAGTTTGGCTGTTCACGGGTAAGATACTTGGTATTCTTGGTGAATAGGGAAGGCCTGCAGACGGATCCTGAGAAAGTGGCCCCTATTCTGGAATACCCAGCACCGAAGAATTTGAAACAGCTGCGCAGGTTCTTGGGGATGGCCTCATGGTACCGCCGCTTCATCGACGGATTCGCGGAGATGTCGGCACCATTCACGGCCTTGCTGAAGAAAGGTCGGCGATGGAGTTGGGAAGAGGAGCAGGCCCGGGCGTTTGAAGCCATGAAGGAGGCCTTGATGACTCCGCCGACACTCGCGTATCCCGATTTTTCCCGCCCGTTCGTGCTACAGACGGATGCGAGGGCGGGAAGACTAGGAGCCGTGTTGAGCCAGTCGTCCGCAGATGGCGAACACGTGATTGCTTTCGCCAGTCGGACGCTAGCGGATGCCGAAAAGAATTACACGGTAACCGAGCAAGAATTTCTAGCGGTGGTGTGGGCGATCGGGAAGTTTCGGGCGTACCTGGAAGGATACCACTTCACCGTAATCACCGACCACCACAGTTTAAGATGGCTCCACAACCTGAAGAACCGGACGGGCAGGTTGGCACGATGTGCACTAAATCTCCTGGAGTATGACTACGAGATAGTGCATCGGAAGGGAACCTTACACCAGGTACCCGACGTCTTATCCAGGATGCACGAATCCGTCACGGAGGACGTGGCCGAGATCGAGGAGAAGAGGGACGCCTGGTACGAACAGCGATGGCAACAAGTTCAGAGGAACCCGAAGCAGTTCCCTGGATGGACCATCGACGGCAATAGGCTCTACTACCGCCGGGAAGATCCCTTGCTCGCCGGAGTGCTGGACGACGCCGACGAATGGAAATAAGTCTTGCCAGCCCGGAACAGGGAAGCCGCCTGGCGTGAGGCGCACCATAAGCCCTCAGCCGGACACCCGGGAGTAGAGAAGACATATCGCCGACTGGCCAGAAATTGGTATTGGCCCGGAATGTACCACGACGTAGTTCGTTGGGTACGAGCCTGCACGGTGTGCCAAGCACAGAAGGTGCAGCAGCAGCCACCGGCAGGGCTGATGGGCCGGCGGCTGGTGGAAGAGCCGTGGACGGTAGTAGCCGCAGATATAATGGGGCCGTTTCCACTAAGCCGGGCGGGGAACGCATACCTGCTGGTCTTCCAAGATCTCTACACACGCTGGATAGAATGCGTGCCATTGCGGAAGGCCAACGGGAAGAACATTGCCAAGGCATTCGAGGACCTGATCTTGTTCCTATTCGGAGCACCCGAGGTGCTACTCACGGATAACGGGACGGAGTTCGTGAACAGGACGGTGGATGAATTGACCAAGGCTTATGGTATTCACCACTCCACGACGCCGCCGTATCACGCTCAGGCGAACCCTGTGGAGAGGGTGAACCGTTCATTCATAACAACGATCGCCTCATTCCTGGAAGACGACCACCGGGAGTGGGATGTCCGCATCGCGGAATTCCGTTTTGCAGTTAATACCTCTGTGCATGCGACCACGAAGCTAACGCCGGCGTTCCTGAAACTAGGACGGGAGCCGGGGGCAGGTCGCGTGGAGAGAGAGGGTGTCGGGCGCGAGGAACGAGGGCCTGAGGGCCATATTGACCCGGGAGCGGGAGAAGGCCGCACGGGAAGAGGAGACGCGACTGAGCGTGTCACTCACCCGGGGTCTCCAGGTAGGGGCCGTCGACGAGGTCAACGAGGACCCCCTCCTGGCCGACTACCCGGAGAGCGGGGAGGAGCGGGTCGGCGAGGCGACACCGGGAGTCCGGGGGGAGAAGCCGTCGGCGGCCGAAGAAGCGGCGCGTCCGGCGCCTGCCCGACGTGCCGGGGAAGTGAGCCCACCCCGCCCAGCTCCGCGCCGAGCCAGGTCGAGGGTCCGCTGAGACGACGACTCCACGGAGGACGAGCGCGCCGCGTGACCGTCGTGGAAGACGATCCGTCGGAGGCTGACGCGGCGACAACAACGGGAACGGAGCCCGGCACCTCGTGGGGAAGCCGCCTACGGCCGAAGGCGGGGCGCTGAGAAGCGTGAGCGCTCGCGGACCCCACCCAGGCACGGGCACCCGCGAAAAAACCGCGGCCGAACACCGGCGCGCATGGCGACCGAGAGGGAGAAGCCCTGGGGGCAGCGGTGGCCGCGGTTGGCCGACTTACGGCCGAGCAGTGGAGCACCCTAAAGGGGTGGGTCGACCGTGGGGAGATCGGCCTCCGCGAGAGCCCCAAGTGCTGGAATTGCGGAGCGACCGGACATCGGCACCGGGACTGCCGGGCGCCGAAGCGGCGCTACTGCGAGAGCTGCGGTGAGCGGGGCACCGATCGAGACCGGTGCCTGCGCTGCGCCGCTAAGCGGGCCGCCGGGAATAGTTCCGGCCGCCTTTAGAGGGGGCACGGCGGCAGACGAGGAGAAGACCAGGGGTCCTAAGACCGTTCGTATTCCGGCCGGCCCCGGCCGGCCAGATAGAAGCCGTGCAACAGAGTCCGGCTCGATAAGGAGATCTTGCCGGGCCAACAAACACCGAGAGGGAAAAGTAAGCGGCACCCGAGGGAAGCCGCGAAGACTGGGAAACCAATAATGTAGAACGGCACCACAGGGAAGCCGCCACGCCAAAGTATGGCGCACCTATGCGGTAGAGCGGCACCACAGAGAAGCCGTCACGCGAAACTGGAGCAACAGGACGGAACGGAACCCCAAACGAAAGATACGTCCCGGATAAGGGGGGGAGGGGGGAATTGTAACGTGGTATCCGTGGGACAGCCAGTTACATAAAAGTAAAGGCGCACGGAGAGCTGTGCCGCCGACGATAGCCGCCGAGAGAATGCCGACGACGCCGGAGGTTCGTGGCAAGAGGAAGCCGGGGAGAGAAACCGGCCGCGCCGAGCCCACAGATCGGGCAAGTTCGGATAAGTTCGGCACCGCCCGGGAACCGGCGGACAGTGGGCGTAGGCAGGAAATGCGTTACAATATATATATATATATATATATATATATATATATATTGCAAGAAACATCAATCCTACAGTGTTCTTATGAGGATAACCCTTATGCATGGTTACTCGGGCTCTCCATGGTGCTCCGCACGAAGGAGAGATACTCGTGGTTATACAGGGCCAGCAGCTCCACCAATAATTGGTAAAGCGCCTGCGACCATAGGTCTTTCTTCTTCAGAACCAGCCGAAGATCGTCCAATATGGTGTCCCCGGAAGCGTCATCTCCGCGGCGGTCGAGTTCCGCAATCAGCGTGTCCTTAAAGTTGTTAGCACTGTCGGTGATTTCGCGTAACCTGGATATTTGCACGGTCACACAGCGTAAGACCCTCTGGAGATTCAGGTAGGACACCCTCTTCATCCCGACCACGGGTGTGTACGCTCTAGCTCTTTTAACACCAGAGCCATCGTTGCCCGTAGACGCAGGCATTGTAGGTTTGAAAATAATAGCCCGCTCACCGTATGAGTACGTGAAGACTAGCTCGTCAGTGGCCATGAGAATAGGGGTGTCAAAAGTCTCTGATATCTCCTTGATATTATCCTCTGCGGTGAAGAATTTGTCGATGACGGGGAAGTGTTCAGTAACGCTGGTCCATTCATTAGGTTCAAACTCCACGCCGGAATAATCTTGATTCACGATGCGTATCACAGGCGATATACTTCCCGAACGATTTAAAGATAAGCCGGCGATTACTTTTTTTGAAAACGATCGGTTTAGACCGTACACAGTGGACAACAATACTTGCTTCTTGTACATGATTATAGTAAAAGCTGTTATAGGAGCGGTGCGATGGTCTGGACAGTACTGTTTAATGCGACATCGAGAAGACAGGGCATGGAAATATCGGCAATCATGTCCCCACCCCACCACCACAGCCACACCTCGTTTTCATAGGCTACAGCGAACAAAGAAGCTATGACCATGACAGAGTATTCTGCTGATACCGCAGGATGCATCAACGATGACGAGATGCTGATAACCTACAGCGAGTGATTCACTGCTAGGAGCATCTACATCAGCGTTAACACGATCTGTAGACATCCTGTAAAAAATCAAACACGCGGTCGGGGTACGCGCAAGCAGACGGCGATGTACAGTCTAAGAAAAACAGTAGAACCGTTACGACGATAGAGTGAACAGATTATCAATAGACATGTCAGAAGAAGAAGAAGAAAAAATGGCGCACTACGACGACGACGATTATTTGAGGCATAGTCGTATGCAGTGGACGAAGACGCGGGTCCTCTATCGTTACGCAAACCCTGTTACGATCCAAAGGAAAAGGCGGTGCGCGAGTGGCTGAGATTGGGCCATTTAACGGGCGTACCGCTAGTCTCGATATACATGTCGAAACCGGGAGCGTCGGACGCTGATATGTTATATACTGTTAACCGAGACATGGTATGTCGTAAGGGCTGGTCATCGGGTGTAAGACCTGTGATACTACCCGAGCTACCTATAGCAAAGATACTGAACGAGGGATACCGCGATTTCACACGCTGCAGCGTGACGCTGGGCTTTATCTGCGATCCGCATTGTAACGATAGCCCTTACGCAGAGTCTGGTGATAGTAGCCCCAAATGTCGCATCACGTATCGGCGCTCGATGGAAAGATTAGAGCTATCGAAGTTGAGGAAAAGGTGGAGCCGGCCCACATCGGAAGAGCTACCTCGCCACGCACCTATGCGGCTGGAATCGCAGGCATGGTTGGGTGCATTCAACCATCTTGAGAAATTACGGGAAAGTTGCGTCACACAGTGGTGTTTGCGGGCTATGCGGGCATACGAGACGGCGCTCCACACTCTGGAGAAACGATGCAGTTTTACAGAGTTTGTTGGATGTGTTACCCTAGCAACGCGGGATGGTCCACCGCCCCTAAAATATAATGAATACCGAACAAGCATGGTCAGCATGCCTAGCGGCCTTTACGCGTACCTGGAAGCGCTAGACGATGCGTGGGAAGCCCGTACACTCCGCGACACGTACACCGGTGAGTAGGGGGAGCACGCTGAAGGCTCGAGCAATTTGGCGTACTACGCAATGGATACGCGGACAGCGTCCCGACGCAACATCCGGCGCATACGGTGTATGGCAATTTTTCGCGACGAGAGCTGCGAGACACTGATGTGGGATGATCGTATCGGAAAGGATATCAGCGTGCAGATTATCGGTGGTGATATCGATGAGTTCGATATTGTAAAAGAGTGGTGCGATCTTGTAGTACCAGCCCATTCTAATCGATAAATATAAATAAATAAAAAAACCTATGTACACCGAGTAGCATGATTCGTATCTCTAACCCTACACCACGATGGCGAGATGCTGATGCAGCCTCGAACTGCGTACGTCAGCAGATCGCTGCAACTCCCGGCGCAACACCTCTATACCGTTTTTCCCCTATTAAGGATACACAATATTTTGGGACTGGCAAATGAGCGAGCAATAATAGCTATATATATTTTTACGATTAAAATGTTTTATCCGATTTTCAACTGATAATGTACCTATAAGGAAATCGTGACATTTTGTTGCTGATTCAACTGTTTCGCATAGTCTTGTTATAAGATGTAGTCCGTTTGTTTTGAAATTAATATCGCATCGCTTGTAAGACGTCCGCGGACTAGACGTATCGCGTTTTAGTTCGTATCACGACGTCGCGGTAGATAGGCTGATCACTTACAGCAATCACCAGCGTTAAGCAAAAAAAAATGTCATCTTTGGGGAATATTCGCGACTGTATCGGCGATTTCGTCAAGACACGCCGCTTCAATACCCCTAGAAACCCGAGATTATTCTCATCGGTGTGGTGTCGTGAGTTAAGATATTTCGGTTCTCGCACGCTAACGCGTAGACTAAAAAGTGTATTGTCCCATTGTACTCTGCGTGTGCTAGCTAGGGGTCACGAAAGAGGATATTTCAAGAACGATCCGTACATACTATCGCTAGCCGTAGCATGTATCAACAAACGCGGAGTGCGCGATAGCCATATCACCAGGGCTATTATAGCCGACCACCTGTTCCACGAAGGTATGTGTATGTCATTTACCAGTAATAGATCCTAAATAAACTGCTTTTTAAAAACTTAATAAATTTTAAAAGAATTGACGCGATTTCGCCGTGAAGGCGGTCCCGAGGAGGAGCGGCTCCTCTTAGGGTGCCTCGATCGTATAGAGGAGGTTTACCCGGAGCCTGGCACAAGCACGGCGATGGTGACACAGCTTCCCAACGGTAAAACATGCGCTTTTAAAAAAAAAAGAAAAAATGTTACGGCTAATCCGCATTTTTTTATTAAAAAAGTGGCAGGTCCATCGACAGCTCTGGACATACAAATGACGGAAGAAGAAGAAGAAGAAGGAGAAGAAGAAACAACTCGCGATACATGGGGTATGTGTTAAACAGCGTGGGGGAAAAAAACGCGGCAGTCTTCTTCATAATTTTTTACAGACGAGCTCATGGCATTAGCATCGGTCGGTAACAACGACGACGACGACTCCGATGACCATGGTGGTGATGACCGCTCCACCATTTCTAGCGTTTCTAACGATCCCGGTCAATGTAATAAAGATAAATTTACAGACACAGCCCAAAACTTATCTATGCGAAAACAAAAAGTAAAAAAAAATGGTAGATCCGATCGAGGTTGCTGGATACAACAACCGCAACCAATTTGAAGAACCCCTTGTACAGGGTGACCTGACGTCCCCGCAGGAGTACGACGACGTGGAAGAGCCTGTTCTATGGGTTCTTAGGAACGGCGTGTACGAAGCGGCGGATGACGATGAAGCGGCCGAGGTATTAGCGGAGCTCGATGAGACCCAAAACACCGAGGATACCCTCGAAGAAGGTAACGTGTAAAGAGGTATTCTTTAGCAGTCAACGTCTTTGTGAAAATCGCTAACTTTAAAAATGTAGGGGGTGATGGAATCCTGTTAGACGCTGTATTCTTATACATTGAGTCGATTTTTAATCCTCGTGAGTAATGAGAAGTCAGTATGAGTCGAATACTCTTTCTTTTTTTGTTTAATAACCGAAAAATATAAAACTCTTTCTCCAAACGTTAGATGCGGTGGATGTCGACGTACTCAATCAGACCGGCGGGGGGCCCCTTCTTCGGTCGCAGAGAGTCGACGACGAAGACACCGATGACGACGAGGAAGTTATCGATAATGACGTGTTACCACCAGGGTATAGGTTTACCGTGCAATCCGAAACGACGCGCAGTATAAAGCGGTTTCGTTTAGATGGTCGCGAAATAACAATGGCTATCCGGAGTCCGCCCGAAGATCCTGATACGAATACGATATCATGGCTGCAGGGAGCGGTCAGAGATATGCACGCGTACCTCACAAGCTCGTGTACCGCGCAAGATTATATAGGGTTGACGATCAAGTCAGACAGTTTTGCGTGCGGGGCTGCGTGGCTGTCAGCTGCGACCTCTTCACAGAATGACTAGGGTGCGATAAGGTGTACTGCGGCGTCTGCAGGAGTATTAATGACGTAGGACATCTGTGTTACGTCAGACCGGTAGAAAAGGTTACCGCTGAAAAAAATATTCTCTACATCTTTTACGATTTTGAAACACAGCAGATACAGAAGTTGCCCGGT
>JARQTH010000610.1:19759-37298 GCA_030142595.1 Trachelus iudaicus
GCAAGTCGTGTTTTTGGAGCCGTTTCGTTTTCGGGGTAGAGTCTGAGGAGAATCCGGATTTGTCCGAGGCCGCGTTACCCGGCTAATTTCTCCGCGATGAAGAGACGTAGAGATTTCGGTAAGCGTTTTGTTACTTTGTGAGCGACGAAATCAGAATGAAAATTGAAGCACGCCACAAAACTCGCTCTTCCCGGACTCAAATGCGGCCGGGAAGACGGTACTGTCGGCATGGGGAGTAAGAAAAAATATTTAGCAATCTTCGAAATAAAATATATGTGCCACTATTTCAGGCTATGTAATGTTGGCTTATACCCTGTAACGTGGCGTCCGTGGGACAGCCAGTTACATAAAAGTTTAGGCGCATGGAGAGTTATGCCGCCGACGATAGCCGCCAAGAGAATGCCGACGACGCCTGAGGTTCGCGGCGAGAGGAAGCCGGGGAGAGAAACCGGCTGCGCCGAGTCCGGAGATCGGGCAAGTTCGGTTAAGATCGGCCCCGCCTGGAGACTGGCGGGCGATGAGTGCCGAAAAAGGAAGGGCGGACCAAGGCGAGAGCGACCGCACGAGTCAGGGCGAACTCGGGATTCTTCGGGAATCCTCGAACCGGGGGCCCAAAAAGGGGGACACTTCGCTTTGAATCGTGTAACGGGAAGCTTGAGAAGATGCGAGAGAGAGACTGATTTTTGGTGCAATTTCTTTGCGAGTGATTGTGATTGGACTGTTTGGTGCATTTGGATGACCTTGGCATTTCTCCGGATCTTGATTTTGGAATCGGTTGGAGCTGCAACGGGAGCGAGCGGAGGCGGAGGAAAGCGCCGAAAGTGATAAGTCCAGCCTCATCATTAAATACGAACGGAGCCGCGCACCGGCAAGGAATGAAGTGCATCTGCCGGTGCAGCGCGGCACGAGGAGTGGGGGCCGCGGACCCTCCCAGACTCTCGCATAAGAAGATGCCAGCTGCCCGGAAAAATAGAAAACGACCTCCGCGGCCGCGTCCATTGGTAGGATTGTATCAAATCGCGCTCGCTAATAACACCCAAGTGTACTGGTTTGCCTAGGGAGAAATAAATGTCGTGTGTACGTGCTCACCGAGAGACCTCTCGCGACGCGGGCCACGAGCCCCGGAGAGGGCTATGTCTTGGTGGACTTCTCTGGAGCCGAGGCACCTCCGATAAGCGAGGGGATGATGCGGTAGGATCCGGCGATAACCCGGTGGGGTAGCCGCCGGATTCACGTCAAATTACAATCGCGGAGACGATCCGAGGAAGAGCGGAGCCACTCGGAGGAGAGCCGCGAGATCAGTCGGTCGAATGTGGCAACTGAGAGGGTTGAAGAATGTCGGACCGCGATGTCCCGACAATGGGAAAGACCCAGAGTCGGCAACGGAAGCAGGACGACTGACCGGATGCCGGACGGGCCAAAGACCTCGGCGGAGAGAGACAATCTTCCGCCGAGAAGAGGCGGACGAGACGGACTCCGGCGAGGGCGTTGGAGACCGCCGTCACCGACGAGAGTTGCGCTGGAGCGCAGCTGCTCTGACGAGGAGGGGGAAAGACTGGAGAGTTGCGGACCCCCTTGCCCAGGATAAGGGTAGTGGTAAGAGATTGGCAGGGCCCTACGAAGAGGGACCACACTCATCCACCCTACAGGGGCCGACGGTAGCCGGACACCAACAAGGGCCGCAGAGTGAAACGTTCCGGGTAGGGAGTCGCCAAGGCCACGAGGGAGTACGGGACTACTACCCGGAGATCACGCGCCGCGAAAGGATCTCCTTCTTAGACGGCCACAGGTCTCCGAGCGAGATCCTGAGGAAGTGGGGGCTACAGTTCAAGGACAACAAGCACCACTACGCGGAGAAGTTCCTGGTCCGGTTGGAGAAGAAACGCCAGGTATCGTCCCTGACAAATATGGAAATCCTGGACGCGCTGCCGGAGCTACTGAGCGGAAGAAACAGAGATTGGTACCGGCTCTCCCACAGGGAATGACAGACGTGGGAAGATTTTACGGAGAGCTTCCGGGAGAGGTTTAACGAGCCCAACTACCAAAGAATGCTGAAAGAAGAAGTTACGTATCGGATTCAGCCAACCGGGGAGTCGATGGCGGATTTCGTGGATGCCATGAGAAGCCTGATGATGCACATAGTGCCACCGTGGTCGCAGTCGCAGCAGCTGGACGCGGTGATCGGCAACATCCACCTCCGGTATCACAGTCGGATGAGAGTGAGCCAGATAAGGACGTTCAGGAAACTCGTGGCACTCGAGACTGACTTGGAGACAGGATGGGCCCTATACCGTAAGCATCGGGAATTAGCCGCTCGAGAGGACCGCCACGAGAAATGGGCGGAGAAGGATCAAGGGAGGCCCCGGAATTACGATCGTAGCAGCTCTTCGGAAGCATGCTCAGAGGGATCGCCGGATCGAGATCGCCGAGAGCCGCCACCACGCAAGGGAAGGTCGGCAGGGCGACGAGAGCGGTCCCCGTCGCCTGTGGAGCGAGGAGCAGAGCGGAGGCCCTACCGGGAAGGATACTCACGTAGCGAGGAAGGACGAAAGGGCTCCGCACGACGAGATTTGGCAGCCGTCGATCGGGAACAGGCCGAGAATACGGCCTACTCGACAGAAAGAGATTCCCGGCGGGACAGCGGGAAAACGGCCACGAGGAACTGGGCCCCCGCCCCCGCATCGTCGAGGCATAGGGGGGGGGGGGATGAAGAAGAGTCGAACAGGCGCACTGAAGAGCGACATGAAGACCAACCATCCGGAGGGCCCCGGGAATACCGTGGGAATGGAGCCGCCCCCGTCTGTTGGAACTACCGGAAGAGCGGATATTTCCACGAGAGGTGCAACGCCCCGAGGAGAAGATTCTGCTACCGATGCGGGCTCCCGGGAGTGTGGGTGGAGTCCTGCACGCGGTGTAAGCGCACCGGGGCGGGAAACGAAGGAAGGAGGGCGCAGTAGGAGCGTATGGCCCTTCGAAGACCGTGGAGGAAATTCCGGAAATTCCCCACGGAATGCTCCAGTTGGACGTGAGAGGGCCCCTCCGGGTGCAAAGAGCAGACACCCGGCAGTATATTGGGGCAACCCTAGACGGCGAAGGGCTGTGGGCCCTGATAGATACCGGACCGGCAAGGTCATACTTCGGAGGACCGCTGGCACGGGCCTTTCCGCTGGTGAAATGGATAACCCTGGGCCGAACAGGCGGGGAGGTGACCGTAGCCAACGGGGAATTGCTCCCAGTAATCTTTGGACGGATCTTTCCACGGAGTGGCAGGGAAGATAACCTTCCGGTTGGTACCGGGACTGAGACACGAGTGCATCCTAGGGATGGATTTGCTGCAGGAGTTTGGAGTACAAGTCAGCTACGCAGACCATTCATACCGCCTCGCCGAGAGTGCCGGTGAACCGGCGTCGGTGGAGGGATAGGACGGCGGAGAGTCCGGAGGGGAGAAGTGTTCAAGCGTATCGGAGCTGACAGCTGAGCAAGAAGCCAGACTGAAGGTTATGTTCGATAGCGCCCTTCCCCCTGGCGGGCCCATGCTAGTAGTGGCAGATCTAACAGTCCACCAGATCGACGTGCAAGGACATTCTCCCAGAGGCAATGGGCGAGGAAGTGGATAAGATGCTAGAACAGGGAGTGATAGAGCGGTCGTCAAGTGGATGGTCCAGTCCCGTCGTGACGGTGAAAAAGCCGAATGGGAAATATCGATTCTGCATCGATTTCCGAGGAGTGAACGCAGCATCCAAGAACGATGCGTATCCCCTCCCGTACATGACAGCCATACTGGATAAGCTGAGGGCTGCCAAGTACATCTCGACTCTCGACTTGAGCCAGGCATATTTTCAGATTCCGCTGGCAGAAGAGAGCAGACAGATCACGGGTTTTAGCGTTCCAGGTCGCAGTTTGTTCCAGTTCCGGAGGATGCCGTATGGATTAAGCGGGGCTCCGGCTACCTTCCAACGACTTCTGGACCGACTGATCGGACCAAAAATGGAACCGCATGCGTTCGCCTACCTGAATGACATTATAATAGTCTCGGAGACGTTCGAAGAACACCTAGAATGGCTGGATAAGATATTGAAGCGAATCAAAGAGGCAGGTTTGGTCATTAATCCGGAGAAATGCGAGTTTGGCTGTTCACGGGTGCGATACTTGGGGTTCAGGGTGAATAGGGAGGGCCTACAGACGGATCCGAAGAAGTGGCGCCTATTCTGGAATACCCAGCGCCAAGGAATTTAAAACAGCTGCGCAGATTCCTGGGGATGGCTTCATGGTACCACCGCTTCATTGACGGATTCACGGAGATGTCGGCACCACTCACGGCCTTGCTGAAGAAAGGCCGGCGTTGGAGCTGGGAAGAGGAGCAGGCCCGGGCGTTTGAAGCCCTGAAGAGGGCCCTGATGATTCCGTCGACACTCGCGTATCCCGATTTTACCCGCCCGTTCGTAGTACAGACGGATACGAGCGCGGGAGGGCTGGGAGCCATGTTGAGTCAGGTGTCTACCGATGGCGAGCATGTGATTGCTTTTGCCAGTCGGACGTTAACGGACGCCGAGAAGGACTACACGGTGACCCAACAAAAAGGTCTGGCGGTGGTGTGGGCGATTGGGAAGTTTCAGGCGTACCTAGAGGGATACCACTTCACCGTGATTACCGATCACCACAATTTAAGATGGCTCCACAACCTGAAGAACCCGACGGGCAGGTTGGCACGCCGGGCACTGAATCTCCTGGAGTACGACTACGAGATAGTGCACCGGAAAGGAGCCTTGCACCATGTACCGGACTCGTTATCCAGGATGCATGAATCCACCACAAAAAAAGTGGCCGAGATTGAGGATAAAAAGGACGCCTGGTATGAGCAGCGATGGCAACAAGTCGAGAGGAACCCGAAGCATTTCCCTGGATGGACCATCGAGGGCGAAAGACTCTACCACCGACGAGAGGATCCCTTGCTCGCCGGAGTGTTGGAAGACGTCGACGAATGGAAACTAGTCGTGCCAGCCCGGGACAGGGAAGCCGCATGGCACGAGGCGCACGAGAAGCCCTCGGCAGGCCACCCGGGAGTAGAGAAAACGTATCGCCGATTGGCTCGAAATTGGTATTGGCTGGATGTACCAAGATGTGGTCCACTGGGAAGGTGGAAGGTCCACAGAAGGTGGAACAACAGCAGCCGGCAGGACTGATAACCGGCGTATGGTGGAAGAACCGTGGACGGTAGTGGCCGCCGATATAATGGGGCCTTTCCCACCAAGCCGTGCGGGAAATATATACCTGCTGGTCTTCCAAGATCTGTACACACGTTGGATAGAGTGCGTGCCACCGCGGAAGGCCAGCGGGAAAAACATCGTGAAAGCGTTCGATGACCTGATCGCGTTCCGATTCGGAGCACCAGAGGTGCTACTCACGGACAACGGGGCGTAGTTCGTGAACAAGACGGTGGATGAATTGACCGAGACCTATTTCATCACTCCACGATGCCGCCGTATCACGCTCAGGCAAACCCGGTCGAAAGGGTAAATCGTTCACTGAAAACGATAATCGCCTCGTTCCTAGAAGAGGACCACTAAGAGGGAGTGGGATGTCCACATCGCGGAATTCCATTTCGTGGTAAACATCTCAGTACACGCGACCACGATGTTAACACCGGCGTTCCTGAATCTAGTAAGAGAGCCGAGGGTAGGTCGCGCCGAGAGGGCGATGGTCGCCCACGGGGAACGAGAACCGCGGCCATTGGAAGACTGAGCGGAAAGGATAACCCGGCTGTCCGCGCTGAGGGATTTAGCGCAGAGACACATAGCGGAGGCCTGGCAGCGGTAGGCCCGCTATTACAACGCAAAACGGAAAGCGAGGGAATTCCAAGAGGGGGATAAGGTATGGAAAAGGAACCGAGTACTATCCTCCTCCACGAATTGGACCGCGGCGAAGCTAGCACCGAAATTCGCGGGGCCCTATAGAATAGGACGCGTAATTTCGCCGATCGTATACGAGCTCCTGAATGAACAGAGGAAGTCGGTTGGCAAGGTGCACGTAAAGGACTTGAAGGCATGGAGGTTAGGAGCAGGATTGGAGAATAACAAGAAGGATTCTGTTTCAGACTTACACAAGCATGGGCGACTCAGCGAGTCCAGAGCGGATGGAGACCGGAGGATCGACAGGAAGGATCGTCGTGGAGCTCCTTCCGGAGGAGCTCGAGGGCCTGAGAACCATGCTGACCAGGGAGCGGGAGAAGGCCGCCCAGGATGAGGAGGCCAGGCTGAGTGCCTCCCTCATCCGGGGACTCCAGGTGGGAACCGTCGACGAGGTCGACGAGGACACCCTCCTGGCCGACTACCCCGAGAGTCGGGACGAGCGGGCCAATGAGGCGACGGCGGAAGCCTGGGAGAAGAAGCCGTCGGCTTCGAAAGAAGTATCGCGTCCGGCACCTGCCCGACGGACCGCAGAGGTGAGTCCGCCCCGCCCCGCGCCATGCCGAGCTCGGTCGAGGGTCCGCTGGGACGACGAGTCGACCGAAGAAGAGAGAGCCGGGCTGTCATGGAGGTCGCTGCGGAGAAAAATGTCCCGATGACAATAACGGGACCGGAGTGCGGCCACAAATGGAGCAGCCGACTGTGGCCTAGGGCACGGTGGAGAGAAGAGGGCTCGATCTCCTAGCCGGGGCCCCTCGCAAGGACCCGCCAAGCGGCCGCGGACGAGCAGCGACAGTCGAGCGGAAAGCCACGGGGAAGCCCTGGGCGTGGCGGTAGCCGTGGTCGGCCGACTCACGGCCGACCAGTGGAAAACCCTGAAGGGGTGTGTAGACCGTGGAGAGATCGGCCTTCGCGAGGGCACCCGATGTTGGAACTGCGGAGCGACAGGACATTGGCACCGGGACTGCCGGGAGCCGAAGCGTCGCTACTGCGACAGATGGGCGAGCGAGGCACCGAGCGAGAACGGTGTCCGCGCTGTGCCGCTAGGCGAGCTGCCGGAAAGAGTTCCGGACACCTGTGAGGAGCGGGATGGTAGCCTGAGGGAGGAAGTCCAGGGGCCCTAAGCCCGCGCGTATTCCGGCAGACCCCTGGCCGGTCAGAGAGAAGCCGAGCAGTGTAGTGCGGCTTGGGGAGAGACCGTGCCGGGCCCGCGTGCACCGGAAGGAAGAGAAACGGCACCCTAGGGAAGCCAAGATGACGAACCAGCCAGCGCGGAGGACCGGCACCCAGCGAAGCCGTGACGCAAAATGGAACAACAAGGCGGAACGCATCTTCCCCGGTGAAAGATACGCCCCGGATAAGGTGAAGGGCGGAGTTGTAACGTGGCGTCCGTGGGACAGCCAGTTACATAAAAGTATAGGTGCACGGAGAGCCTTGCTGCCGACGACAGCCGCCAAGATAATGTCGACGACGCCTGAGGTTCGTGGCGAGAGGAAACCGGGGAGAGAAACCGGCCGCGGTGAGTCCGGAGATCGGGCAAGTTCGGGTAATATCGGCCCCGCCCGGAGACTGGCGGGCGATGAGCGCTGAAAAGCGAAGGGCGGACCAAGGCGAAAGCGACCGCACGAGTTCGGGCGAACTGGGGATTCTTCGGGAATCCTCGGACCGGTGGCCCAAAAAGGGGGACACTTCGCTTTGAACCGTGTAACGGGAAGCTTGAGAATGTGCGAAAGAGAGTGATTTTTGGTGCAATTTCTTTGCGAATGATTGTGATTGGACTGTTTGGTGCATTTGGACGACCTTGGCATTTCCCCGGATCTCGATTTTCGAATCGGTTGGAGCTGCAACGGGAGCGAGCGGCGGCGGAGGAAAAAGCCAGCGACGAGGATAGAGAGAGAGAGGTGCGCCGAAAGTGGTAAGTCCAGCCTCATCATTAAATACGAACGGAGCCGCGCACCGGCAAGGGATGAAGTGCCTCCGCCGGTGCAGCGCGGCACGAGGAGTGGGGGCCGCGGACCCCCCCAGACTCTCGCGCAAGAAGATGCCAGCCGCCCGGAAAAATAGAAGACGACCTCCACGGCCGCGTCCATTGGTAGGATTGTGTCGAGTCGCGCTCGCTAATAACACCCAAGTATACTCGTTTGCCTAGGGAGAAATAAATGTCCATGATCGAAATTAAATCCCACCGTGTTAATTATTTCGGAAAGGCTGGCTGATTCCTGTAGATACTCGCCGCCCTCACGTTCCCCTCTACCACGTTTAAGTAAGAGCTAGCGGGAAGAACCGGTCGAGAGGACTCCCGGAATCGACGTCCCGCGGATTATAAATTAAAGGCTCGACGAGTCGGACTGGTGCAAGGATGCACCTGGCGCTCTAGGGATCCGCGGAATGCCATGTTGGGGTCAGAGATATGCGTTACAACCCGTATTCATAGTCCGTCCTTATTTCAAGGGTGAAGGAGGGCTTGATGAAGGCTTCCAAGGCGTCTTTGGTTCATAGTCCTCAGCTCTCCCTTCCAGAAGAACGGTATGTTTTAGGGACATGTAGTTGCCTATAGTGGCAGGACTGGCCGCCATCTCAGTCCCTCTTTGTCTATTCGAGCGGCAATTTGTTCAGAGTTTAAAATAGGGATCGCGTAGTCCGTACTATAAGCCAAGCCAAGATATACCTTACATTTTCTTTCCAGGTGTTAACTTTACGCAGCTCATGGAAAATTAAGAAAGAACAACACTACTACTTTTTTTACGTTTCGACTCTCATTGGGGTCATCTTCAGAAATGTTTTATTACTAGATAAACATGTATGAACTGTTGAATAATCATTGGTTAGATTTTGTAAAAAATAGTAGG
This sequence comes from Trachelus iudaicus, assembly GCA_030142595.1. Classification (NCBI taxonomy): domain Eukaryota; kingdom Metazoa; phylum Arthropoda; class Insecta; order Hymenoptera; family Cephidae; genus Trachelus; species Trachelus iudaicus. The sequence goes on from JARQTH010000610.1 coordinate 28,515, forward strand.
CCAAACTAATAAGAGTTTGTGTGTTACATGTAAAGGCAGGTTTAGCCAAAAGTTAAAAAGAACCATAGCTGATCTATTAACTATGGCTTTAGGTTAGGGCTATTATTTTTTATACAATCTAACCAATGATTGTTCAACAGTTCATACATGTTTACCTAGTAATAAAAAATTTCTGAAGATTACCCCAATGAGGGTCGAAACGTAAAAGAAATACGCACTGTCGTTTTATCATAATTTTACCTGGGCTGCCTAAGGTCAACACCTGAAAAGAAAATTTATGATCAAAACCAGCTGACAATTTCAATAACTGATAAGATACACCTTTGCTGCCTGGGCTAGCTGCTAACTCGAGCCGCTTGTGGCGCTAGACATATCAAACGAAATAGCCAATCACAGTGCAGAAGGTATCCTCAAGGAAGCTCGAGACCTCCCTTGAAATAAGGAAGCCAATAAAGCTCCTCGTTTTGTCAAGAAAGATCTATGAAATGCGAAACGAGGAACAAGGGATCCTCATTCCTCAAGAAACGACTATGAATACGGCCATTACCTCCCCGTGCACACTGCTTTATCCCAGTTTAAACTTCTTCAGAGATTGTACAGTCTGTGATACAGACAGGCTGCTATACTCACCTGTGTCTTTGATATCTCTCTCTACGTGCCCCTACCACTGCCATACGGATTTCAGTACGGTTAGAGTTCAGTGGTTACGACTATCTCTATCTTTGTCAAAGCGTGCGGTAAAACCGCAGTATATGACTCCGAACTGAAGTTGGCTGCTAATGACTTAGGTTTTTTGAGGTGACGCCATCTGTCGAATATAATGTGAATTGCATGGAATAGTCACGCTGGTGATTACCTCAATAGGAAGTTTCTCACCTAGTCAGTGATGCCAGGTGGAGGTCGACAAAATCGAGTCGTACAGCCAGCTCTCGCCTGCCTCTACTCGCCCGCGAAGCCAATCACAGTCTCCGCACGTCACGTGAACGTCTGCCTCTCCCAACCAACCATCAGGCGATTGACGTCTGAGCGGTAAAATACAAACTATGAATTAACAATTGTTGTACAAGTACTTGTAATTATTAATAAATAAATACATTTTTGTTTTAATTAATGAATTGTTTATTGTAATAATTATTTGTTCATTTTAATTATTAATTTGGAGACCGTAGATATTAGATTTTCACTAGGTCAGGGCAATTCACTGTCAGAAAGTCACAAAAGACAAAATCATGGAACATAAAATCTCAGTGACATACATTATTTCAAAGATACAGTACGGCATTTACAAATTTTGTCTTTTGTGACTTTTTGATAGTGAATTTTTACATTAAAAAAAATAATGTTTGTGCAAAGATGTGAATCAATAACCTTCGGATGGTGAGGCTGAAGCTTTGCCACTGCGTCATCCATCCTCTATTACAGTAATGTTATCGTAACTTAATATCTGTTATCTGTTATCTGTTATTCCTGTCAAAAGTGCGCAACTATATTGTGACAAAGTGACGTGCCGTTTTCAGAGATGGAATTATGCCACGAACATGACAGCACTAATGCACTCCTGTCCCCGAGATCGAACCTTTGCAGTTAACGCTTTGCAGAAATGCCGCCATTGATTTAAATATAATAAGCAGCCGACAGTTGTCTGAGGTATCAACGCATAATATACAGGGTGTTTCTTAAGCCCCGGACATGAGGCATACCGTTAGATCCATTATTGCATTATCCCTTCCTTTATTTCGAATTTTTTTGACGCCACTATTTTAATTTTTTCACGCCGGATCTAACGGTATGTCTCTTGTGCGAGGCTTAAGAAACCCCCTGTATATCATATTTAGCTGGTGCATGAGAATATGAGATGTATGTTATTTTTTCAAAGCGTAGGTGGCGGCGCAAATGGCGCAATTCGAATTTTTTTTGTTAGTTGTTATTCGGCCAGTTATTATAGCCGTTTGTTAGAAAAAGTTTTGATCGTAGTCGCCTAGTCGTTAGTATTAATTATCGTTAATTAATTAAATCGAGGTGAAAGTGAGGATGAATCCGATGGATCAGGGTGTTGGGCTCAACAGTCAAGAGGATGTTCAAGGAGCACCGCCGGCAAAACGAGTAAAAATAAAAAAATTCAATGATTCTTGGTTATTAATATCCGAGTTCTCCGGCTGGCTTCAAGCAGTGCAAGACGACTCTGATTTAGCGTTTTGCACTTGCTGCCAGAAAAAATTTAAATGGCGTAAAAGCGAGATTCAGAAGCATGCTTCGACAAAAGTGCACATTCGGAAAAGAGCACTTGTAGCACTTGCACATGTGAAGCCTGCTTCTGAGGTACAAGTGGATGAGAATGCTCATAAAGCAGCAGTAAAGACTGTTGAAATTAAATTATCAGCGTTCTTTGCTGAACATAACGTAGGAATTCAGACAGTGGACCACTTGGTATCACTACTTAAAGAAACTTTTAAAGATTCTCGAATAGCACAGGACGTTACTCTCGGCCGGACGAAGTGCAGCAGTATCATAACAAATTGCATCGGCCAAAGAGAATTGCAAAAATTAGTAGATATTTTAAAAGTTCAGAGGTTTTCGGTACTCGTCGATGAAAGTACCGATATTACCGACACAAAATCTCTTTGCGTACTGGTTCAATTTGTATCGCCTGGCACCAAGAGAGTAGTCACAGAGCTCTTGGAGTTAGTAGAATTAGACGCTAGAATTTGTTCAGCCGAAAATTTGTACGCGGCCTTCAAAAATTGCCTAGAATCAAAAGGGGTCCCTATTGCTAACATTGTCGGCATGGTTTCTGACAATGCATCAGTGATGACGGGGACACAGAATTCGTTTATGACTCGGTTAAATTTAGACGCGCCTGGCCTCATCGTATTGTGGCACCTGAGAAAGGGCCAATACAAAATGTGATGTTCTGTGCGTCGCGCGGGGCCCTAGGGTGAACCGCTCCTGGGTGAGCAAGGGTGCGCAGAGCTACTGCGCGGAAGAGGAGAGGGAGGCTGAAGGGAGGTGGAGGGGGAGAAAGAAAAAGCGTGTCGCGGAGGAGTGTGCGAGTTTGTAACGTCGATCGAAATAAAGGACGAAAACTTGATAAACAAGCTATCTTCATTTTTTTGACCGTCCTTACAATCTCAGAAGTGGGATCGAGGCTTGAAAGTACGTGTTTCCGAAATAGTTAGAGACAAGAAGTGTGTGTAAGTGATATACGCGAAGTAGTGAATATCCGTTGTCGTGATTACTAGCTGTATGCCTAGAGTACAGTTGCGAGAAGACGGGCGAACGAAGGGCTATTTTGTGCGTGTCGATCACAGTGAGTGGTTTTATCTCAGTCGCAAGCGCAGAGTTAGCGTATCATCGCCATTTTGCACCACGTGTACGCGACCCGCTATGTGCAAGCGCCGCGTATCTACCGACGTAACGGCGTAACGGTGGACCTGAACTATAGACGGAAACTAGTCACTGCGTGTGAAGTTGAATTTCGCTGAATGCATCGGGAGTGTTGCTGCATGCAAGTGATAGTAGGAGTGAGAACAGACGGTTCCGCTAAATAACGACGCCATTGTTTCGCGCGAAATCTTTGGTGTTTTGGCGGGCGGAAGCGAGTAGCTAGCGTAACGGAAATATTGTCGAGAGTGACGCTAACTACGGTAGCGGCGGTGTACGAAGTACGAAGAGTGTCACCGCGCCACCAAGTGGGTGTTTGGCGAAACTCAGACAGTCAGAAAGGGGTCTTTCGGCTTTAACGGTACGAATCGAGATTTTTCGGAGTGAGAAAAATAGATTCAGTTACTCATCACAACGTACGAACTTGATGACAATCACGTGAGAATTTTACTGGGTTCGAGGTTAAAGGGTAAAGCGGCAAGCTGGTTTCATTCAAACCCGAATCACATCGGGATGAGTATACTAACATTACTTGCGGATATGAGGAAAATGTTTGATAATCGTCCGAGCAAGTTAGAACGAAGAAAAGTGTTCGAAGCGAGAACGTGGCAAAATAATGAATGTTTCGGAGATTATTACCACGACTAGCTGATACTCTCAAATAGAGTGCCAGTGGCAGCAGAAGAACTGATAGACTACTTTGTTGACGGTATAACAGATCCGCATCTCCGGAACCAAGCACGAATGATGTCATTTAGTTACACTGCAGAACTACTCGACTCGTTTAAGAAGATAACTCTACGGCCAGAAACGAAAGCTCGTTTAAAGCACAACCCTCCAATGACCTCAACAGGAAAACCGGAGTCGACGACGACTGAAAAGCAGCAGAAGGAAGAAGGAACTCGGAGAGCGTTCAACTGCTATAATTGTAACGGCGCTGGATATAAAGCAACGGACTGCACTCAGCCGAAGAAGAACAGAGGTGTTTGTTACAATTGTAATGAGCCTGGTCATTTGGCCAAAGATTGTCCGAAGAGAGCACCGCCAGAAGTGAATCTATGTACAACGACCCAAGAAGACGACGAACACAGAGACAATGTCGAGTACGAAATAGGTGATAAGGGCTCGCCTAGTGCATTTAAAGCGATGACGTTACTCGATACAGGAAGTCCTATCAATTTTATAAAAGAACAATTCATAGACGAAGACTTGGTAGAGCGCGTGAATGAGTCAGACGGACCATTTTTCGGGGTGAACCAATCCCCTTTGAAAGTTCTCGGTAAGGTAAAGGCTAAAGTAACGTTAGACGGAGCTACGAGAGAGGGCGTACCTTTGTATGTACTAGGAAATAGCACGATGTCTGTCTCCGTAGTACTTGGTCGAGTAGTACAGAGCCGATCAACTTGTTAAACATTAATCCCGAGATCAATTACGAAGCTCAAAGTAGATTTCGCGATCTCTACGTAAGGGGCTATCAGGAGCCGGTGCGACCGATAGAACCGAAGGTGAGAACGGAATTGAAACTTATATTGCATGACCCAAAACCGTTTCACTGTACCTCGAGAAGATTGTCATATGACGAGCGCAATAAACTACAGTCGATTTTAGATGGACTGCTAGAAACAGTGTTTATTCGTACGAGTAGCTCGGAGTACGCATCTCCTATCGTTCTTGTTACTAAGAAAAATGGTGAATTGCGAATGTGTGTTGATTTAGGGTGCTAAACAAAGCGACGGCAAGGGACAATTACCCTCTTCCACTTATCGAAGATCAGCTAGAAATATTAAGAAAGAAAAAATACTTCAGTTTGATCGATTTAAAAGATGGGTTTTATCACGTAAGAGTTGTAGAGGCGTCGATAAAGTATACGTCATTTGTAACTTCGCTGGGGCAGTATGAGTGGCTCAGAATGCCATTTGGTCTCAAAACCGCACCTCCAACATTTCAGCGGTTCATAAACGAGATCATGATTGATCTGATTAGGTCGGGTGATGTATGCGTATACATGGATGACATTTTGATTATCTCCGAAACGCTTGAGCACCATTTTGAGACGCTTAAGCGAGTGTTTGAGCTCATGATTGAAAGCAAATTAGAATTGCGAGCGGACAAGTGTAAATTTTTGCAAACGGAAATAGAGTATTTGGGATATCTTGTATCAGAGTACGGTATTCTCCCAACGAACGGTGGACTTGAGGCGGTAACGAAATTTCCTGTACCGACGAGCGCAAAGGATTTGCACAGTTTTCTGGGACTCTGTTCATACTTCAGAAAATTTATCGAAAATTACTCAGTCATCGCAAAACCTCTCTATGATCTGATTAAGGTAAACGGTACGTTCCGATTTGAGAAAGAAGAATTCGAAATTTTTGACCGGTTGAAAGCTAAGCTGGTGGAAGCATCGATATTGAGCCTGTATAGTCGGACGGACGAAACGGAGTTGCATTGTGACGCTAGTAAGATCGGGTTTGGCACAGCATTAATGCAGAGAAAGCCTGATGGCAAGTTTCACTCCGTGTTATATTTCTCTAAGCGTACGACGGACAGCGAAGCAAATTACCACAGCTACGAGCTGGAAACCCTGGCGATCATCTATGCGTTAGAGCGTTTCAAAATTTATCTGCAGGGTATCAAATTTAAGATAGTGACAGATTGTAACTTCCTCGCGATGACCCTAAATAAGAAAGATATAAATCCAAGAATTTCAAGGTGGGCTCTGGCGCTGCTCCACTACGACTACGAGTTGGAGCACCGACCAGGTACGAAAATGAAGCATGTGGATGCGTTGAGTCGTACGATAGGAGTAATTGAGGATAATCCATTCGAATGGAATCTTACTATTTTCCAAGGCCAAGACCCGAAGATAGTAGAAATCCGTGAGAAGTTAGAGCATGCCCAAGACCAATTCTTCGAGATGAATAACGGCGTAATATATCGCAAACATGAAAAGGGTTTGTTATTTTATGTTCCGGAGCAAATGGAAAAGAACGTGATATTTAAGTACCACGACAAGATGGGCCATTTCGATACTCAAAAGACAGGCGAAGTAATAATGCAGAATTACTGGTTTCCCAAGCTGCGAGAGAAAGTCGACGCGCATATAAAGGACTGCCTTAAGTGTATCTCTTACTCTCCAACTAGTGGTAAGAGTGAAGGATTTTTAAATCTCGTGCCGAAGGGAAACGTGCCCTTCTCCACGATTCACATCGATCACTTGGGCCCTGTCGACCAAAAGCACCTGGTAAAACGCCATATATTTGTTGTTGTAGACGCGTTTATAAAATATGTGAAATTGTATGCCACGAGGACGACGGCCAGTAAGGAAGCGATAGATTGTTTGAGGCAATATTTTGATAATCATAGTCGACCAAATACGATTGTTTCGGACCGAGGAAGTTGTTTTACGTCGCAAGAATTTGATGATTACATGACCGAAAATCATATCAGGCACGTGAAGATCGCGACTGCATCTCCCCAGGCCAATGGCCAAGTGGAGCGAGTCAATCGCGTCCTCACGCCAATGCTCGGTAAGATGTCAGACGATAAAACCGGAAAATATTGGTATAAAGTGCTAGCCGATATCGAGTTCGCCGTGAATAATACCATCAGTAAGTCAACGGGTCAGACGCCTAGTATGTTTTTATTTGGAGTTAATCAGCGAGGAAAGCAGATAGATGATTTGAAAGAGTATCTAAACAGTACAAGCGAGAAAGAAGGAGTAAATTTGGAGAAAATTCGAGAATGCGCCGCGGAAAAGATCAAGCAGTCCCAATACTATAACAATGCGCATTATGATAAAAAACGGAAAGAACCTCACGATTACGAGATCGGTGATCTTGTCATGTTGCGAAACTTCGACACGACTCCAGGTGTTTCAAAGAAGATTCTTCCTAAATTTAAGGGACCTTACGAAATTGCTAAGAAGCTTAGAAGCAACAGATATGTTGTGAGTGATGTAGAAGGGTTCCAGAATTTGCAGAAACCCTATCACGGAGTCTGGGAGGCTGCGAATCTCAGACCTTGGTGTACTCTAAGCCCTAGCAAATCCAAGTAGATATAACTAAGCTCTTGTATGTGTAGACATAATTTCTGTTGTTCCACACTATAACTAGAGTTTAGATACCTTGGTAGCTTTAATAGTTGAATCCGAGACGGATTTCAGTCAGGTTGGCCGAATTGTGACACCTGAGAAAGGGCCAGTACAAAATGTGATGTTCTGTCCGTCGCGCGGGGCCCTAGGGTGAACCGCTCCTGGGTGAGCAAGGGTGCGCAGAGCTACTGCGCGGAAGAGGAGAGGGGGGCTGAAGGGAGGTGGAGGGGGAGAAAGAAAAAGCGTGTCGCGGAGGAGTGTGCGAGTTTGTAACATCGATCGAAATAAAGGACGAAATACGTATCTTGATAAACAAGCTATCTTCATTTTTTTGACCATCCTTAGATTATTGAATGCATTTGCCATTCGTCCGCCCTAATTGCCAGTGAAGCTTGTGCTACTTTGCCTCGCTCCTGCGAAGATTTGCTTAGAAGCGTTGCCACGTACGTGTCCGGCAGCGCGAAACGCAGTGCAGTGCTCCGAGAGTTTCAACTACTTTTAGATATAGAAACTAATAAAATTCTCAAGTTGTCAGATACGAGATGGCTCTCGATGCAAAAGTGCGTCGTCCGACTTCTTGATAATTGGGGCGCCTTAAAAATGTATTTCGCATTCGCCGTTAATGAGGACAAACTCAAATCGGCAGAAGCAATTCTCGCAAATCTAAGTAACGAAATTATCAAAGCATACTTGTTCTTTTTGAAATATGCATTAAACTTTTTCAATAGCTTCAATGCACTCTTCCAGTCGAGAAAAGTCCTTATCCACAAACTAGCAGAAAACAGTAGGCTCCTCATCTCGCAGTTTGGTGGTAATTTTTTGAAACGCGAGGTTCTCAGCGAACTAATGTCGGGCACCTTGAACATCGCTCACTCATCGAATTTCATCCCCCACGGCAAGATTGTTCTCGGTCCAGAATGCGAAAGCATGTTAACGCAGATTCCTCCGATCCACGCAAAAGAAACACGCCAAACTTGTTTGCGATTCTACATGACGGCTGTGACGGAGATGGCTCGTTGACTTCCGCTAAAGCAGTCATTATTAGACGATTTGCGATTTTTGGCCTCGAGTATCGCTCTTAATTTTGAAGACAGAGGAAGCGTTAGAGATTTATCTAGTATTGCTAAGCGCTTCGGGACGTTTGACCTCACAAAATTAGCGTTCGAATGGAATTCGTTGCCCTCGGTTTTCACCGAGGAAAAAAAACAGAGTCTCCTCACTCTCGAAGTCGATTCGTTTTGGAAAGAAATTGTGCAAACTAAGAATTTTTCGGACGAAAATATGTTTCCCATTCTGGAAGAAATAGTTGCAAT
>JARQTH010000611.1:0-60086 GCA_030142595.1 Trachelus iudaicus
ACAGGGTGACTACTCTTATATAACTACTCGAATAAATATGCTCGACCCGACCAAGGAAATAGGAAAAGTAAGACAAGGACGATAGAAAATAAGAGGGAACAGAGTGAAGCGAGAAGAAAGAAAAGAAGGTAGAAATAAAGAAGCGAATAAGTAGAAAAGTAAGGAGTAGAGTTATAAAAGTGGAGAAGAAATAAGGCAAGAAATAATTGAGAAAGTAAAGAATTAAGGATAAAGAAATAAATATAGAAAAAGAAGAAAATTGGAAATGAATGAAAGGTTTGTGTCCAAGAGATCAGTATAGGAGACCGGCTCGAGGAAGAATGAACGCTCCGAGTCCGGGCACTGCCTTAGGTGTTCCCCCCACTCCCCCCCACTCGCGAGTCCTGCGCGACGAAGTAGCGCGCACACAATTTTGGGCAACTGTCAGTACTTCTAAGTAAGTATTCTTGGCTAGGATTTCTGACTGTCAACTGTTAATATCGAAGAGAAAATCAAATTTTACTTGCTATTTAAAGATGTTTTAATGAAATTAAAAACAAATTTCGAAGCAAAATAAAGCATATTGAGAGCAATTAATTCATTGAGATAATCATTCGAGAATCTGCTTGGTTATTTGGAGTAGCAATAAAAAAAAATTTCTGTTTTATTGATTTTTTAAAAATTATTGAATAAAAGCAGCGGAGCAATTAGGAAAACATAAGGAGCATTTACGGAATAATTTTGGAGGCATTAAAAACACATATATGTTTGACGCTAACTTCCCGACGGTGGGAAACGGGCTGAATTTCTAAAACTCCATTATTGATACCAGTTGCCAACACGCGAATACAGACTTATCCATTACAGATGCCTTTGACGATTGATGCATAGTTGTGACTTTATCGACTGTGGTGGAAGCTTCTTGTCATTCGTCCCCAGAGCATGACAAAGCGCCACTATCACCATTTTACTGGCTATGCTGGTTATGCTCGACAACGAGCCAGCATCAGCCAGCATGAAGCAGCCGATGCTTAGTTCGGTACTTTGTGTTTGCAACGTTGTTTCGCGTCGTTGAATATATAACATAAAAATGCGAAATACTTACTGTGAATGACATGAATGAAAGGTCATAATTGGCAACAGGGAGAGGAAGGCGGCACATTCTGGAGAACAAAAGAATAGTAGGCTATCTTAGAATTGAGCAAGTTAACCTAACCTCACTTTTTATGGGGGTTATGCTGTGGAGATCTAGTGACTAGCGGCTAAGAAGTTTTAAATCAAGAAAGTGGATTTAAGCGAGGGTGAATATGTCGTACTTGACTAGGAAAGAAATTGATGAGATGAAGCCTCAGATAGAGAAGGCAGTCCATAAATTCCTGGGTTTTGGAGAACCTGCGATCGTCACCACTGCTGTCAACTGCATTAGCTCTGGTTATGACAGACGGAAAACTGCAGGTTTATATTTCTTTAATATCGTACAAAGTTCAGGATGCATTATTTAATATTGTACATGATCATCGAACATTGTGATTTTACTTATTTACAGATAAGTTGTCTGCACTTCTGGAAGATAAAAAGGCAGCGAAGTTAACAGAAAAAATATTCATGATATACGATGATACAAAAGCTGCTCAGAAATCGAAAAAACGGTCTCATACTGATGATAAGGATAAGGACAAAGAAATAAAAAAGGCTCGAATCAGGGACGATGAGCCTAAAAATGAAAAGACTACGGAAGCACAGTTGTCTGCGGATAAAGTATTTTCCCATTTTGACATCCTATAATATCATCAAACTATCCCAACTACCTATGAAATACATTTTCCTTTTTCAGATCAAACAAATGATGGTCAATGCACAGAGAGAAATAGAAGAAAGAAAAAGAGCGTTAAAAGCAATAAAACAGGAAGAAGTACCTCCGGTGAGGCCACTCTTCAAAGCTCGAGATTCGTTACCCAATGTTGGCAGTATGTATAATCAGGGCCTTCTCAGTAAGACTGATTCAGACAAGGCTAGAAAAATTGCTGCGCTTCAAGCTCAAATCAGAAACAAATTGAGTTCAGGCTTGTTAAGTAACGTCAGCGTACCTGACAAACCGACACCTCTCATCCTGGACGAGTCCGGCAGGACAGTCGACATTACAGGCAAGGAAGTTCAGTTGACTCAGGTTGTTCCGACATTGAAAGCAAACATCAGGGCAAAAAAGCGTGAAGAATTCAAAGCCCAATTACAAGAATCAAAAGGTCCCGAAGAAATTCAAGATACGCATTTCTTTGACACAAGAATCGGTGTAAAATCTGCAACGCGCGTGAAGCGCGGCCTAAAATTTCACGAGCCAGGAAAGTTCCAGCAACTTGCGGAGCGAATTCGCATGAAAGCACAGCTCGAAAAGCTCCAAAACGAGATAAGTCAGATAGCTAGAAAAACCGGAATTAGCTCGGCCACAAAGTTAGCCTTAATTGCTCCTAAAACAGAAGCCTTAAACGAAGACGTTCCCAACGTAGAGTGGTGGGATTCTGTCATTCTCACGGGTGGTTACGCTAACGAGGGTGAACCAATGCCCGTTAAAAATTCGACGATTACAAATCTAGTTGAACATCCCACTCAAATGAGACCGCCTAGTATGTATCTAATGATTACATGTTAATTACCCGTAATGATCTATACTAAAAACTAATCCTTATCGTATCATAGCTGACCCTCTAAAGCAAATCTACATGCCAGTCTTCCTAACGAAGAAAGAACGAAAAAAGCTTAGGCGCCAAAATCGACGAGAAGCTTGGAAGGAGGAACAGGAAAAAATTCGATTAGGATTGGAACCGCCCCCGGAACCCAAATTACGAATTTCAAATTTAATGCGAGTACTCGGCACGGAAGCGGTTCAAGATCCCACAAAAATAGAAGCGCACGTTCGTCAGCAAATGGCCAAGAGATTGAAAGCTCACGAGGACGCAAACGCAGCGCGAAGACTCACTGCGGATCAGCGGCGTGAGAAAAAAGCTCGCAAACTCAAAGAAGACACGACTTTGGGTGTACACGTAGCTGTTTACAGGTAAGGCTTTCTATGCTTCTTCGTATCGAATTAATGTTCTAACAGAAGCTCGCGTACTCTACGTTTTATATCAATAGAATACGAGATCTGCTGAACAACGCGTCAAAGAAATTCAAAGTGGAAGCTAACGCAAAGCAGCTTTACTTGACTGGATGCGTTATGCTATTTCGCGACTGCAACGTCGTCGTCGTCGAGGGTGGCGCCAAACAGCTGAGCAAGTATAAGCGGCTGATGATGCACAGGATCAAGTGGGAGGAGGACATTGTGAAAGACAACGATGGTAACGACGTGCCTAACAAATGCGTTCTCGTCTGGGAAGGCACAAGTAAACAACGGCATTTTGGCGAGATAAAGTTCAAGGTCTGCCCAATAGAAAAAATGGCTCGCGAGCATTTCAAGAAGCATCAAGTCGAGCAGTACTGGGATCTCGCTTACAGCGGGGCCGTCCTAGATAATACAGACGACATTCGCTCCTAGGAACTAGGACCATAAATAATATTGGAGCGTGAGATCAATCGAATGCTTACATAAGAGATAGAAAATCCCCAAAAAACACTAATAAATGATTTACTAGTAAATAACCGTACGTGAATGTACTTAACCCTGAATCACTTCCTTTAGGCACGTCGCTAGTAAGATTTTTCCTTGAACTGGTCAGCTCAACGGCACGAAGATGCAACGGAAGAACAGGATGTAATTTATCATTGGCTGCTGGTAGCATTAGCGAAAGTTTGACTTTTGCTCTGATGATACGTCACACGCAGAAGATACAGAAGGTAGTACAGATTTAACAACTCGTGACATTCCAGGTTAGATTCTACCCACGTATATCATGTAAAATGTCACGGCATCGACATACCTCTTAACTTCGAGGACAAATCCTACCAGACTACTCTGCTCTCTAAGATCGGGATGAGCTATCGTAAATCCCAATTCGAATCGATCCTGCCATCCGAATCCGCACGTATTCACTGATCGTCAAACGAGTATCGCTATAGAATTAGCATAATGTTATGGCTTTCAAGCGCTTACCCGACACAGAGCATTATGCAAAACAAATCAAAGTATACATACGGTGTCCGCACTCAAGCATAACGACACCACGAAACTTTCAGACGCGTCGCGGGGGCGTCTCCGCGGCTCTCTACTCGCCGACTGCACAATGAGCTTTGACTTCTGTGTCTCTTATACTTGCCGTTGCGATATCAGCGATCCACCTCGATTCGAAGGATCCTTGACCTCGATGCTGATCCAGATTTATTCCTCAGCCTTCCTATTACAAGTACTTGAGATTGGCTGTCCCAGCGAATTAGTACTTCCTTTCGAAAGTATCATCCTTTCTATTGTTATCGAAAGACGCTGCCTCTCGGTTGCAACACCCTGTATAGTATATTCGATTTATAATTGACACCCTATACGATAACGATCCTGGCCCCGACCCCACTCCCGTCCGAACAACCATCATTGCAGTAGACTTACTTTCGTTCGAGCATCGGCCTCACGTCTCAGCTCCGAGCTCTCGGCTCTCAGTCGATCTGCCCGTGTTGCCGCAGACTCACCGGCCGGTTCCTCTTACGTATATTCCCCATCCCTTGTCATCGTAGTTTTTATTTACATCAGTCAAATCTTCTGAAATAGTTAATCAGGCCCTGAGACAAGACTCGATAATACCATTTTTACCCAAGTATTTATTTTCGAATTATGTTTTCAAAATGAAAAGACACAGACTAGACATGATTGCTTTCGGATTACGGTAAGTGCCTTCCTTTCTTTCGCACGGTTTCTTCCGCTCCCACGCATTGCGCTATTCTCCTGTCTCGCAAGGAGACACGCATGTCTATTTTTATTTATGGCATACGGTCGTATAAAATAATTTATTTAACACGACTCTGCTTCTACTCGATAGAAATTTATTCATATAATTAACTTTCTATTTTATTTTAACTCTACGACAGCGTATCATTTTTTTTTCATATCGCCACCCTAGAGCATTAAGTAAAATAATCGCTTGCTGAGACACATTGTGAAAATTTATTGCAAACTTACTGCGGATTATTATGTTAAAAAAAAAAGTAATGAGAGAGTCAGGAAAGATCCTAAATGCCAACACGACTGTGTAATCTCGGAAGGATTCGACCTCTCTTGGACCAGGAAGTTCGATGAGAACCGAGTTCGTGAAGTCTAAGCGTTCGCCGTCAGGCGAGCTGGGGATGGGGAGAAGATGAACGATGTCCGATACTCTTTTATTACTCGTTAAATATTATTATAAACTCCTTCGCGCATGTCATAATTATAGTTTTTATATTCATAAAAATAATGAATTTTTGTTATTCAGGTTTCTCAGTCTCCTGGTGATCTCACAGTGCACGTTGCTGCCAATGAGAATGTTACAGGACCTCGGTAGACGCGCCAATCTGTCGATGGACAGATACGATCGGATGGAGGAGGCTATTCTCAACTCCAGGATACACCTTCCTCAAGGATCGCCGTCCTGGTACCTGGGAGCATCTCACGAGATGTCAGAGGCAGCTCAAGTACTGTCCAGACGAGCACTTCGCGGTGAGACGATGTCCGTGATGCTGGTGGAGGCTTTGAAAATGTCGCCCAAGGACGCCCTTGCGCTGTTACCCTCCGTCGGCACTACGATCTGCGCCGAGGACACCCTGAAGTTCATCAGGATGATGAGAGAATGCAACAATATCGATAATCGATACAGAACCTATAACGGAAGATGCAACAATGCCATTCATCCTACCTGGGGAGCCGCCCTCGAGGCATACTCGAGATTTCTTCCGCCAGAGTACAAAGATGGCGTCTCTCTACCGAGGACCGATCTGCCCAGTGCTCGGGATGTGTCTTCGAAAATTCACGCAGGTGGTCCGGACATGAAGCATCCTTACCTCATGGCCCTGGCTGCGCTCTTTGGACAGTTCCTCGCCCATGATCTTGCTCATACCCCCAAGATGGTACTTCCCGACGGGACCAGGTTAAAGTGCTGCGACGTGGAATTTGAAAATTTTCATCCCGAGTGCTTCCCCATACTGGCTGAAAATTCTATACAGTGTATGGAATATTCGCGATCAGCTCCCCATCCCGGAAACGTCTTTCAGGTATGTCTGTATAAAAGATAAATGGGTAATATCGAGTCCAGGGGAGTGGTCCGGTGAACGAGGCGATATCCTTGAAAGCGGAAAGTGTATCTATGCGATAGATATCTATATATTTGTATAATTGGGAAATAGAAAATATTCGAGGACGAATTTCGCGGCTATCAACTAAAAAAGTTAAGGACGTTTCGCAGGGTTGTAAGCTTGGACCTCGACAGCAAATTAACCAAGCCACGTCCTACCTGGATCTGTCTCACGTCTACGGAACTTCTGAAGAAACCGCCAAGTCCCTGCGCTCCGGTAAGGACGGTTTGCTCAGCACCCAGAGGACGAATCTTCCTATGCCGTCAAAGGATCCCGGAGGCTGCAGAAGCAGTGGCGACGCCTTTCCCTGCTTCCTCAGCGGCGATTCCAGGATCAACGAGCATCCGGGAGTCGCTCTGATGCACGTCCTGTTCATGAGGGAGCACAACAGGATTGCCAAGAAATTGGCACAGCTGAATCCTCGGTGGGACGACGAGAGAATTTATCAAGAGAGCAGAAAAATAGTAATTGCCGAGATGCAGCACATTACTTACAATGAATTCCTGCCGATTGTCCTCGGGGAGAGGATGCTGGACAAGTAAGAACTTTTAAGTGATTCATCCTGTCATTATATAATTATAGAATTTACGTAAATTTTTAATATAAATTCTTCGAAGATACGATCTACGTCTTACGGCACAAGGATACTTCCGGGGCTATAAATCTCAGACAGACGCGACGATATCAAATGCCGCAGCATCCGCAGGACTATCATTCGTCGCTGCTCTCACTCCGAAGACCCTGGACCTGGTCGATACTCGGTCTGCTATTAAATCTGGAGAAAGATCCCTTCTCTCTGCCTTTTATGCTCCCCAAGAGCTTTACGAGGCTGGAGCCATCGAGCGTCTGATTGCCGGAGCGACTGGTTCGATCGCTAGTATTATTATCTTAGCGCATTCATATGGAAGGATCGTTTAATATTTGATTAATCAATACTTTCAGCTGGACACTCCAGAAAGCCCTTGCCACCCGGACTCAATGAAATACTCTTGGGACGGTACTTCCACGATGGTAAAACCAAAGAAGTTCCCGTAGACTACGCTGCGCAGATCATCCAGCAGGGAAGAGATCACGGTCTGCCACCTTATGCCAGGTGGCGAAAATTCTGCGATCTTCCCGAGGTCAATAATTTTCAGGACCTGGTGGGAACCATGTCCAAAGAAACCATAGACAGACTCAGCAGTGTCTATAGGTATACCACTGTCCATGATCCACTGAAATAAGTCTAATTAGCTCGTTATCCAATATACAAGACAAATTGATATTTCCAGTGAAATCGAAGATGTCGACCTTGTCACTGGCGGACTGTCCGAGGCTCCTGCGGAAGGTTCCGTCGTAGGACCCACTTTCCTCTGTCTTCTGGGAAAGACATTCAGAAACCTTCGTCTAGGTAAATGAGGCCTTATTCAGAAATTCCATTACAATGATTCAGACCACCTTGAGCAATCCGTGAGAATTGTCTCGCACAGGCGACAGGTACTGGTACGAGAATGGAAACGGCAAAGGAGCACTGACCCTGGATCAATTGGAGGAAATTCGAAAAATAACCATGGCCCGAATTTTGTGTAACAATGCTGACAACCTGAGAGCCATACAATCCCGAGCGTTCATACTGACGGATCCTTTCTTGTACGTAACCCCCCATGAAGCCTGAATACGATCGGAGAACAAACTTTCGTCGCGTAACAGATATTTATTGATTTTCATAGAAACGGCATGAGGAACTGTTCGACGTATGAGAACGACGGTTTGGACCTGACAGCCTGGAAGGAGAAATCGAGTGTGTCGTAACCGAGTGATACTCCACTTTTTTTTAATTCCAGCTCGCAAGTTCAATGAGCCCCAAGTGGATGCCAACCAAAGGGTGACTAACATTCACCAGTCCGGTACTAGCCAATAATACGCAATGCGTGTAATAATGGCGCGAGTATTCCCCAAATCCTCATTCTTCGACTTTTATTAACGGAACTGACCTCTGTCGGCCGAATCTTTTATTTCCCACGCTCCCAGATTCGACTTTAACGCGAGCGCATTGTCTTCGGAGAAAAATCACTAGGATTATTTAACTATACTTTTTTATATGAATTCCGTTTTCGCGTTTTTCTCACACGAGGCGATTACTCACGACTATTAATATTTAACCTGAATACCCTAAGGACTTTCCTCCAGGCACAAGTACAACGACTCTGGAATGGCCCGGCATTGTTGGCTCCTTGCTGGAACGAGGCTGGCGCAAAAACATTAATAATTCATAAAGAAACGTCGTACTGTACTCTCCTACGGTAACGAGATATTTGACATTTGCGTAAATTACGAGTTTCCTCGTATTCTTCAGAATGACAAAAAAAATTCCAGAGTCACGTTTCCTCGGCCTACCGTGTAGGTACATATTCAATATTGACATGTAAGCTATGAAAATAAACCTTTATATGTAACACGTAACACTGTACCGTAATACTCGTATGTTCCAATGCTTAAAGAAAACGTAAGAGACCAAGGAAAATTATTCCGTGGGGATTTTTTTTTAATAGTTCCTAACAATTACTCGAAGTCGATTGAGAATTCCTTCGAGTCGAGGATATCTCGTGAAAGATTGTAATTACCGGAAAGATGGCTCCTACGGTCTCGTGGCGCTTGACATTTAAGCTAGTCGTAATAAACGCGAGCCCATTATAGTGTATTCAACGTGACCATCGAATAAAGATACATATATATATATATATATATATATATATATATTGTGTGTATATATAAGCGCAACACGGCGTAGCTAATTGTGAGACAAGAAATGCGGAACGTTCGTCCAAGATGTTAAAGTCTGATGCTGAACGAGATGAAAGACCTTGATCTCCTGACCTCGTTGGCCTCCTCGAACTCTTAGAGTAAATTTACTGCGCGACTCTTGGTCAATCTTCCACGTACATGTCATACCTTCCTAGTGATAATGGCTCTATTGTTCTATTCGACAGTCAAATCGTTCGATTAATTCCTGAGGTGCGTTACGCGTTGGCAGAACGGTCCAAAGGGATTACTTGACGTCTTGAATCGTCGCGGCAGATCCTGCAGAGAAAATTCTTAAGGACTCGATGTCGTGAACTAAACTTATTGTAGGAATTACGTGGCGCAAGTGGTTTCCAGAACCTGCCGACGTTATCGATGGCTCTTGGCTGCGAACGAGAGACGAAGATGAAAAAGATGAAAAGGATGGAAAATAATGACTGGTAGGTGGGTCGGGAATATACGATCTCTGGTATTGTTCTTTCTTTACGTGACTCGTCTTACCAGTTTTGCTATGGCGATTGACGCGCTCTGGGAAACAGAGTCCCTCAAGAAAAAGTGTTACAAGCGTTATGCATGTTTGACGTATAATCGATTCAGGCGTTCCACGTGTCTTTTTGACAGCTGTCAAACGGTGGATTGCTCAATGGGCCACACGTGGGCTTGTATTAGGATAACGTCAATGCACGCTGTAGTAGAAGGATAAAATATAATTCAATGCAAAATCATGTTGCCGTACTCTGGAAGAAATTTTGAGGAAAACTTTTATGCCGAACCACGTGTGACTTGGTAGACTTGATTTTGTTTGATCCGTCAAAATAACCACGTGGAACTTGTCGCACGACTGTAGCTCGAGTCTGTCGTGTATAACGTACTGTGATTATGATTTTCATGGGGCTAAGACTGCTCTGGTATCGCGAGTGCGTTCAGGTGGCGGGGGAATGTCGAAGTCAAAGAAGGAAAAGGATTGAGGTTGTTTAGTTGAGCGGAATGGAGTTCGAAACTTTCTAGTCTGCGTATAAAGTCGTAGAATCGATATCTGCTTGTCATCTGGGCATTCTGTGATAGCTTGTTAATTTTTTATGGGTTACAGGTTATAGCGAGCTGATCAATTCTCTTGTGCCACCGTATGGTTATTTGTGGACGTTAGCGTGTTTTCTTTTCGAAATAGCAAAAACACGCAATTTTGCAATGGAAACTTTTGCCATATACTTACCCAGCGTTTGAACTTGAAATTCTTTTGGAACGTAAAAATAACCAGATGACTATTCATAACAAACTCATTTATTAAAGTACTAAAAAGATTTTTAAATGAATTAAAAATCGAAAAGTACAGATAAATATGATGTAGTAAGAGTAGAGTAGCTTTGTATTGAAACGAGTATACGCGGTGGATCTTATTTATCTTTCTTTTTTATTTTCATTCTTCCTATCCGGTTCCATTCTTCTTCTGCGACTTTTGCGCTTTTTCGACTATACGTCTGCTTCCTTCTTCTTTTTGGACTGGCGAGGAACAAGTGGGAGAAGGACACGACGCGTCGAATGGAGACTAATGGAAATTCTTAAAATTTCTCACTGTCGACCGAGAATGCGGAAGGATGCAGGGCGGGGATGTGAATTTGAGGGGGTGAGGTGGGAGTCGGGGGGGGAAGGTGGGGGGTTGGAATTCGCACGCGTCGCTTTTTGGTACGGGACTGATTATTCGTGATACAAAGTCAGGAGTCTCCATGAAAGAATCGATCTATTTTATAGCATTTCATTTCAAGAAAAAGGAAAAAAGTGACTCTTATAATTATAACAAACACGTCTCAATTATGAAGGAGGTTTCACACATTCAACGCTCGCGCTTTTTTTTTTCTCTCGCGAAATTCGTAATTATTATTATTAATTCACCATATTTTTTTGTCATTTTCTTATCATCTTTTCGTCTCGTTTTGCGTCTCCTTTTATATTTACTATTCGGTTTATCCCCACCTTTCGACATAAATTAATCGTCTCTCGTCCTTCGTCTTCGTAATCTCCCCCCCCCCCCCGCATCACCTTACCACCATCAACGTATTTCACTTTCGTTTTACATTTTTTTGCAGCTTGTTTCTAAGGATTTTTGCCTTTTAATACAAAACATAAAAATCATTCGTATTCCCTTATCAGCGAATAAAGTAAGACTACGTTGGTTTTGGGATCTTAGGAAATACTCTCCCCCCGGCAAAACGCATCGCGGCCGTGACAGACAGACAGACAGACAGACAGACTAACCAACACAGAACGTTAAACCTCTATTCACGCTCTTCGCTCATTGCGTCCGTTGCGTCTGTTGCGTCACTCACAAATCATTCACACCTTATAAGGACTTTCCCTGTTTATCCATTGTTACGAATCCTTTCCAAGGATCCCTCGCATTGGACACGCCAACGGACACTCGCAAGGCGTCCTCGTCGCTCTCGAAGATTCTCTCACGTTCCCCCCACCCCTCTCTCTCTCTCTCCCCGACCATCTCGAGGGCGACCCTCATCCTCCTCACCGTCGTCGCACGTGGTTAACAGACAAAGACGCTTTAATGTTTTACGAATTCTTAATATAATTTTCAAAAAATTCAAGTCGCCATCTGCAAATCTATCTATATGTCGTAAAGGCCTACGATTTCCATTGAACACTGTGGGGGAGGAGGTGCCAGACTTTCCTTTCATTCCGCTAAGGATTATTATACAAAATAATTAGAAAAATGTACAAAAATTCATAAAAATAGTAATAGTTACATAGTACAAATTACTTTTAGGTAATTATAATAGTGATTGAAAAACGAGCACGAAAGGTACAACCCTACTACGAGACAGGTCGGAACGCAGTGCCACCGCCGGCGCCGGGCGTCGCCGTCACCGCGGACGCCATATAAGCCTCAGCATACATAATTATCCTATTAATAAAACACAAATACTATATGCCGATCTTCGTCAATGTTTTAGCATCGCTCGTTATTCGAAAAGACGTAAATAAACGTCCCTCGTCTCCCTCGCGCATCGAGCGAGATTGAACGACGTCCCGACGCCGGACGTCCAGTCGTGCGAATGGCCACGACGCCCCCATATTTAAAATGCCTCGGAGAGTAGCCCGACACGATAATACAAAATTTCGTAATCCGCGCACTCGCCGTCGCAGTGCCGTATGCTCGCGAATGCTCCGAAATTCACAGCCGTTGCTCGCGTCCCGAGGGGACGCCGGGTATTATCACGCTCCTGGCCGTCGCGACGCCTCGACTCGTCGTGTTGGCCGGCAGCAGCAGGCCGAATTCCGCACTTGGGTTCGCAGCGTGCCTTAATTTTATTAATGCCACAGTTCAGCCACCGCACGATTCCAAAGCTTCTCGCTGGCTCAGAATACGAGAATAACGATAACGGGTAGAGACGGATGCCCTGCTGAGCCCCGCATTGATTACGCGAAGACGAAGGGCCCTTATCGGGAAGCTCCCTGAGTAGGTGGGACCGTACCGTAATGCATGAGAAGACGCGACGAACTGCCGCCTACGTGGGGAACCCACTTTTGGGCCCTTCGTCCTGGTACTCGTTCGGTTTGTGTTTATTAGAGTAATGGCGGAGCTTATCTGCGAAGAAATCCGCTTTAACTTGGTAACTGGGCGCTAATTTCATTAACAATGGAACCCTATTGCATCACCACGTATTACATAACTATTTATACCATTTACACGGTACGCTAAATTTTAAATTAAATAAAGTGAACTTTCGCACGAACATTTTCACTCACTCTCTCTCTCTCTCTCTCTCTCTCTCTCTCTCTCTCTCTCTTTCTCGTGTACTTTCACTTGTACTTGACCCTGATACTCTCTCTATCTTTCTCGCCCTCTTGTTTTCGGTTCTTGTCTGGTTCTCTCCGTCTCTCTCTCTCTCGCACACACTCTCTCTCACTCTCTCTCCCTCTCTAGTTCCTTTTCCTTTACTTCCTCTCTATCGTTCACTCGTTTTCACCAATACACTCTCTCGCTCTCTCACTCTCTCACTATATATTTATAACAATATTCTGCGACCAAAAAATAAATTCTATGTATTATTTATTAATTAAGCTAAGATTATTAATTAGACTACGTTATTACAAGATCGACTCTAGTTGGCCTGGTGCGGTGGCTTTGTAGGATACTTTGCACGTGTCGGGGCAAAGTCGCATGAGAACTCGTCGACGTGGCAAAATAAAAGAATACAAAAAAAAAAAATAAAATCGTAACAAGGAAACAAGAGAGAGTCGTTAAGTTTTTTTTTTTTTTTTTTTTTGAATATAAAGTAAAATATACGAAAAAGATGACAAAATACGAGGATGCAATCAAAGTTTCTCGCTCGTCCCAAGAACAGCTGACAGAATTTTCATTCGCTTCCTCGACGAGCTTCTCGCGGCCTTCCCGTTCCGCTTCTGATGTAACGTGGCTTACGGAGCCAATCACAGTGAATCGAAAGATCCAATCGATCGATCGAATCGCGACGCTCCGATAATCGGAATCCCAATCGGACTGGCGACGAATGTTAGTCGCAGGGATTTCCAAGTAATCGAATTTCATCGCGCTTCGACCGATCGAGCGCGCTGAACAAATGATACGTAACAATGGACACGTACGATCAATTAATTGGAGACTCGCTTCGATCCTGGTAGCTTTCGATTGGCTCGCGTTTATCGCGATTTCTAACAACGTTAATTATGACTGCGGGCCTAATTGCTGACCTCGGAAGGGCGGAATACGGTTATCGGATATAAAAATTGATAAGCAATGCGAAAAAGTAAAGAAAAAAAAAAAAAAAGAAAAAAGATAAATCAATGGGTACAGTTCGTCCGGTACGAAATTCGCAATTAACGATACAGTCCATTCGCGAAATTGTATTCGAGCATCTGTTCTCTTGGTCGACGTGAAAACGCGCCTTAATACCTGCAAAATGTCTCATGAATAAAACCCCGAGGAAATTCCTGGACTCGTGTCTTTTAACACTGACCCGATGTCTTTCGTCGCTCGTTCCTCGGATTTTCCTCCACTTTTCGTTTTTCTCAAAAATGTCAAGTGTCTTCGCGCGCATGCGCTGTGCGACATCGTGTGAACACGCATAAGGTAATAGTTCCGAGAAAACACGTCACATCGTAAAAGACGTAATGAGCAAAAAATTTGCATATCGTAATCGATTCGCCTCTTTACCTCGTTCGATTTTCATGATTCCCTCCCAGAGACAAGAAATCCACGTGCGCGTCTTCCCTGAAGAGGTCAAGGGTCGTTGGGATGCCGAATGCGAAGGAATTGAGGATGACGTTTAAAGGAAACTGAGAGTACGGGTGACTGGAGTCATCGGCGTTGTCGTCGGAGGGGATAAAAATTTGAAAGGGATGAAAACGGCGGCGCAACGGGGGAGCAAAAAACGAAGATCTCTCGAATTCGCGAAAGTAAATAATTGCGAACGGGACCTCAGGGTTTCTTATCCTCATTTTTTGTCTCTTATACCACATCATATTATTATTATTATTTTTTTTTGTTATATCTTTTCATTGCGAAATATCGAATATACAAACGCTACACTCTTCACGACACTAATTAAGTTTTTTTTCCTTTTTTTTTATTCCGAAAATCTCCAAGTATCAAGTATCAACCCACTACAAACAGCTTAAATCGATTGACATTTTTAGAAAAAGGTAAAAAATCATCGTCTGAAACTATCATCTCCTTTTAGCAATTTCTCTACTTTCTCTCTCTCTCTCTCTCTCGCACGTTCTCCACTTTCATACACATCTCTCTTTCCCTCCGTCCTCTTCACGCTCTCTCCCTCTCTCTCTCGCTCTCCCTGTCTCAGACGCACCCCTCTTTCGCGACTGAATGTCGCTCCTACAAATTTTCCAAAAACTCGGTTTATCTGCCTCGATCGGCAATTCCTTCGGTAGCCACTCTTTCTCTCTCTCTCTCTCTCTCTCTTTCTCTCTCACTCACTCTCACAGCCTTTCTCTCCGTCTCACGCCCTCCTTCGCACGCACAAGCACTCACGCCTACAAATTCACAAATCGAAAAGCATTCACAGGAGCAAAGACGCACATTTCGTAAGAGAATCGCTTCGCGTCATTTAATCGCTAACTAGGTACATGCGAAAAACACCTAACGTACGAAAAAACTCGCTGTTCTCGTAAAATGTCTTTTTTTCCTTCCCCCTCCCCTTTTCTCTCAATCGTTCTCTCGCGAATCCCCATCCGCCATCGTTGCGGAATATCTCCGAGAATTCTCGGGAAAAAACGTCAGAGCCCACCCGTAAGCGTCCCGACGCCTCCTTATCGCCCGTTTACGTTCTTCCAAGATGGCGGAAAATCTCTGAACCACCCTCCCCCACCCCCCGTGCCTTGTGTCCATTCGAGTTCTCATCGCGTGGGAATCGTTCTGGCGCGACGAAAAGAAACGAGAAAGAAGAAAAAGGGTTAAGGAAAGAAAGAAAAACAAAAAAAATAAAAAGAAACGCAACAGTCAATATACGAGAATAAAGGAACGACAAATCGGTTCTGGCGAAATGTCGCTCGGAGCGTTCGACGCTCAAATAATTAGCCAACAAAATTCTCCCTAGGGACGCGTGTGATTCGCCATGCTGACATCTCTGTAACGCGCGTAGAAAAAGTTTCGCTAAGCGTAAATTACATTAAGACTAAGTGATTATTTAGAATTAAAAAAGAAGAAACAACGAAACGGTACAAAACGACTGCAGGAGCAAATTGGCCTAGGGACGACGTCATCGGCGTCGTCATCGTCAGAGTCATCGTGTCGTCAAACCCGTCCACCTCTGGTACAGTCAAGTCGTCAATAAATTTTTTTGATAATATTTTTTTTTTTCCTTTTTTTTCATCATCCTCATCACATTGACACGCCTACTAATTACAACGATAATAATAATAAATCGGGTTATCTTTTATCGCTCTCGCATTTAGTTTTGCAATTACAAAAATTTTCGAAAATTTACACATTAGCCAAAACAGATACGAGGTTGCCCATCAATTAATTAATTCAGTTAAGTGTCACGTGTGTGTGTGTGTGTGTGTGTGTGTGTGCGAAAGTATGAATGGGTTTCGTGTGTGGGAATGACTGTGCGCGTCTCTTGTCTTCCACATGTGTTACGCTTTATGTTATCCTTCTCGTTATTATTATTACCTTTTTTCAGTTTTTTTTTTTTTTTCTTCAATTCAATTAATCTTTATAATCGTAATCAATGCGTCCATGTTCGCACGACACATAAAGGACAGTCAAATTGCTTCGTAGATAGTAACTAGTAGATACACATGTCCACATATGTATGTAGGTAGATAATGTATGCATACCAAAAAGTATATCAAATTTTTTTTCAACTTCTTTTTTTTTTTAATTCCCTTAAGAAATCGCTAGCTTTACAGGGCTATTCCGTATCCCTTTGTCTACATAAAAGTTAATTTTTTTTTTATTAAAAAACGGATAGGAACAAGAGGGGATGGGGCTACGACACGAAAGAGTCTTTTCATTGAATTTCTATGCACGTGTAAAATGTATGTATAGATATATACCACGGGTATGTTGAATGAATATATTGAGACGGTCAAAGAATCGCCATCTTTAATGTGATTTTTTCCCTCCCCCTCTATCTCTCTCGCCCCTCTTCCACTTATTAAGTTCTCTCCGTCTCGTATCCCTTTAATTTCTACGAGTGTGTTGGTTTGGGCTTGTGACTAGTTGTCTTCTCTATTTTGCATTTAATCGATCAATCGATAATCACTATGACCTTCCTTCCCCACTCTTCCGCGACTTTAATCGAGAAACGATCGAGGTTCGATTTCGCGAGATCGGTTTCGGAGTGACGACGCTACGAGGTATTGCGAGAACAAGGGACGTTTGACGTCGCGACGTCGGACACAAATCTCATCAAGCCTCGACACTATTTAACGACAGTGACCCCTGACCTCTCTTACTCTCACATTTCAGCTCTCACTTAAAGTAATCGCAAAAATTGTATCGCTCTCACTCATTCTCTCTCTCTCTGTCTCTCTCTCTCTCTCTCTCTCATTCTCGTTCTCGCTGTCTCTCCCTCCGACTTCCACCCTTTCACTCTTCATGAAAAAATGTTCCCTTAAAGATAAAACAAAATCTCCCGATCTTCCTCAGGTCGATTCACACCATCAAGCATCCCGTATAACATTGCACTACTCCCAGCTGCTTTTAAATCTTACCTCTTAAGACACCATCTACACTTTTAAATTCGCCATTATTTAATTTATCCTTACGCCTATGTCCATTAGCTCCTATACGCGGTTAGTCCTTAATACGAAAAAGAGAGTAAATAAAAAATAAAGGAAAAAAAAGGAAAATGAAAAAAAAATGTATAAAAACAATCAGACAAAAAATATCATGACCACCCCCTCGCGGTCCCTCACTCTCACGCTCTCACGCTCTCACGCTCTCTCTCTCTCTTTCTCTCATGAGGAAACACAGGCTCCCACTCTCACTCGCCCGTACTCTCTGTCGCTCTCGTACTCTCTCCTAAACTCCACGCACGCGTCCTATCCATCTATCCATTCCCACGAAATCGGACTGATCTAAGAAGCAGTACTTGCTCGCGCAGTACGCAACATTTTTAAGGAACACTAATTAGATGAAAAAATTGATTGGATCGACAGAATTAATAATTGGCTACAATCTGCCTTAATCGTCTCGTCCAATCATCCAGGAGCAGCCTGGATTCCTACCTCAATCGTTCAGCTCTGTAATTCTTGCTACGGCATACCGGGAATACCACCCTTACAGGACTGATAAAGCAAAGATAAAGAATCGTCTTATCCAATCGATCCACGCTGATCTTATATCACAATCCGTTTTGACGCCCTTTTTCCTTTCGTCCTTCGCATCTCTTATTGCTCCATGTCTATTTTACTCATTCCTGTGTTATCGCGCGCGAGAGTGTACGACGCCTGTGTGTACTTGTGTATATGTCTGTGACGCGTGTATGTCCAAAATGTATAAGTGTCGTGTGTTTCTTTGGTATGTGGAGATCTCTAAGATAATACAATAGTAATAATAATAATAATAATAGTAGTAGCGATAAAAATAATGATAATAATAATAGTAGTAGCAATCAATAATCGCAATAATATTTGTAATAGTAAATAGTAGTGGTATAGCAACAGGCGATGGTTATAGTAATTGGTAGTGACAGTAATAATTTTTAATCAATAAAGGTGAAGAAATACGGACGATCTACTCGCCCGACTGTGACGTCATTTTCATCGAGAGAAGCGAGCCCTGACGATTATCACCGGCGTTAAGGTTTTTTCAAAACCAATCGCGAGCGCGGGAAAAAGAAAATCCCGAAAATCGCGTCGAAACGGAAGTCGCAGGGAGACACTTGGACGACCCTGTCGGAAGGGGCCGGTGCTTGTGGTCAGAGGAAAATCGTCACAGGGGTCAGAGATCACGAGGGAAGGACGATAGGATGAAGAAAGTGATCGAGGATCAATGTTCTGGATCATGGTGGAGGGATGTGAAATTTTTGGAAAATTTTCACGACGACCCCCTGTACTTCCGCCACTGCGAAATTGGAGGGTGGTCTACCCTATGATATATCTTATATAAAAATCATCATTAGATCAATACAAACGCTACGAATTTCATTTCGCTTTTCCTTTTTTCTCCTAGGATTAAGAATAATCATTCGATATAGAAAAATAAAAATCATTTAAATCCTTGTCGAAAAACCGATACATCGAGGGGACAGGGGTCTGGCGAAGTTACCTTTTTTTTTTCGATTTATATTTTTCTTTATAATTTTTTTTTTTTTTCGCGGGACATTTTTACTCGCGAGGGGATCATTTGAGTTCTCGCTTTTCGAAGGGTGGCCAAACGAACTATTCTGTCTCTGGCGATATACACGTTAACGCGTGCGATATCATATCAGTTCTTTTTTTTTTCCAGGCAATCCTATCTGATATTCACGGATTGGGGTATTTTTTGGCCCATTTTTTTTTTCGTAATAACTAAAATTACAAACACAGAATTGCCTGTCAACCCATTCTCATTCATAGTCGTACTGTCGTTGACGATGATCTTACGTCACCAGCTCCCACCCATACACTACTGACTGTCATTCGACTTCCATTCAATATAATTTTGAAAAAGTTCCGTCCCACGAAAAGTCCCCCTCTCTTCAACCGACTGACATTGCCGCATATCTCTATATCCGTATCTGCCTCAAAATCGTAAATACAAAAATTCTCGGTCTCAGCCTCCCAATTCCTTCTCTTTAATTTTCACCATTTTTATTGTATTTCATTTTCGTTTGCCTCGCGTCGCGTTTTCCTTTTTTTTTTTAAATCGTTTTACTCAATTTTTTTTTAAATTTTCATTAAACCTTTACTCCCGCTATCGACGACGTCCCTTCTTCTTTGAACTAAGATATTTAGACAAGAATATAACAGCGGTATAAAAAACTTTTCAACACTCAAAAATACAAATCTATCGTAAATGACTACCATATTACACCTTTCGATCTCGTTATCATCCTCACAGTGGTTTCTCATTTTAATTATATCATCGTTAAGCGATCAACGTTACGACCGACGCCATATTTAACTTTAATGGTTATTGTTATTTACTCATTCATTTATTATTGTTATTAATTGCCGTTCCTTCCTGTGTCTGTGTGTCTCGCATTACTTTTTTCCTCCACAATACGTCCTGTCTTTCAACGCTCTTCCTACTACATCGTAGCCGTTTCCTATATTGTTGTTCGTGTTGTTCTTGCAATTGTCGTTACTCTCGTCGGTTGTATCGTGCAATTAGTACCTAATTTCAATTACACCCCTTTAAGGTCTGTCGCAATATATTAGATATTTTTAATCATTATTATCAATTATATATTAGTACTTTATATATATATATATATATATAATCGTCATTATATTATATATATATATTATGCTTTATCACACATATTACAAAGGAGGTGAAGAAATCACACCTAACATATTTATTATTTCTTTCAATTACTTTTCCTTCGCACGTCCCATATACGTATACGCACGTGACTTTCCCTCACGCGGCAAGTCTCAAGTGCACCCATCCGTTATGCGTATCCGTTTCCCTAAGTATCGATATCCTCGCATGTATACGTGTTCCCTGGACACCCGTTACAATTTCTTTTATTTTTATTTCTCCTAATTTTCCTATCCGTGTGTATGTCTGCACGTGTCCCATAGTTCCCACGATGTGCCCCGTTATCGGTCCCGCGTGCCGCGTCGATCGTGCCTTCCTCAAAATTTTTATTTATTTTTTTTGGCATTCGGGGGGGAGTGGATATTCCATCGATAAAACTGGAATCCCAACGAAGAACCGCGACGTCGAGAACTTCCGGTTCCTCGTGGGCAACGTGTTCGCGACGAGAAACGTTCCATTGTGAATAGCAAACGACGCGGATTCGATCGACCTCGAAATTCTTAAGAACGTTCGTCGCCCGCTGCTGCCCCGAAAATCGTCAGTGATATGTGCCTTTCGGAACGCGCGCGTAAATATGAAAATTTAAATACCAAACATTGAGACTTCCGGCGCAAGGTTTTCTCGCAAAAACCGAGAAGAATTTAATTCCCTGGTTCTGTATCCCCTGACCATGGAAGGGACAAAATACAGTGCACCGTGTCGCATATGGTATTCGTCTGCCACGTATACGAAGTGCTCGTCCAGCTTGTTGGGATTTTGCAAATGGCAAATTCTCTCGACGGGAACACGTATAGAAATTGTCCACGCTGGGTCGGACCGATAGACTTTAAGGATGAGCAAAGGGTACGGTAGAATACAGGAGAGACTCCTTTTTTTTTTTCACGACTACGAGAAAAATAAGTGTTTTCACATATTAGATACACATCGCTTAGAGTTTGATTCACGATCGAAAACAGTATCGGACGCGTCGACAGGGAAGAAGGTACGACAAATTTTTGTTCCTGTTGTCGGCCCTGTCGACGCGTCACGGCACCGCGACGCAAAACGCTTTGGTAACACTGCGAGATTACAATAAGCTACGCACACCGATGTCCAAAAATTATGACCGTGTATAAGAACGCGCACGTTTCGTGTATTTGTGTTACAAAGTGTGTACGCGTGTGTGACGTGTATGGGAAAAATTCGTGTTGCGATTGGCTGCGCGTGACGTCGCGTGACGAGGATTCAACAGTTAAGATTAAGGTAGACGGATAAATAGATACTTTTGGATATAAACGTTTTGGAAAAAAGTTTTAGGTTAAGATTAGGTACGCGGAAAACCTAAAGTATCGGAATCACTTAAAGATTAGAAAAATTTCACTAGAAAAAATCGGTTACGGTCCTCCGTCCACGTCCGCGTCGATTCGGGTCACGTTATTGGAATAATGCTACGTTCTATAATATATATATATATATATATATTTATATATAATATGTTTATCAATATATATATACTTTAATTATCAATTGATTTAGGTAAATTGGTACCTAGTTAAGTTTTACTACAATTATATCGTTCAATCGGTGTCGTACGCTTCTTTTTTTTTTTTTCTTTGTTTGTTTCCCTCTTCCTCTCTTTGTATACGAGGTGTGTCTCGTGGTGAGTGTGTAACTGTGTGTGGCCGTTACGCGTGTGCCGTGAGCGCGGCATGTCGAACGCGCGCGCGCGCGCGCGCCCTTTTCTCGTCGCGCGTGGATTAAGAATTTACGCCTAATATATCAATTGCATTATATTTATATTACATATATAATATATTTTTATAAATTTTATCCGCACACGCAAGCAGTTTTTCAAAAACCCTTCGTCGTAGATGCGGCGTTTAAATTTTATCTCCTCGTCTCTCCCCTCCTCCTTCACCCCTCCCTCCCCCCGCCGCCGCCTCTTCATTTCATTTTAATTCACTCGTTACGAAGACCAAGCTTGCGTTTAAAATTGCACTAACTAATGCTCGCTTTGTTTGTGTTTTCTCATTTCCTCCTCTCTCTCTCTCTCTCTCTCTCTCTCTCTCTCTCTCTCCTCCTTTCCCTTCTCCCTTCGACATCACCGCCACCCAGTCAAACTCAGTCACTTCCACTCGTTCGCACGTGCACACGTCATTCTCACTCACGTTCTCTTTCCTTCGAAAATTCTCATGCTCTCCTAATCCACACGACTCTCTTCCTCGCTATGTTTCGTTATCTTCCTTTGATCATCCCCGCCTAATCCTCGTAATTTTTTTTTGTAACGATCGTTGAGTGCGTACGAAAATTCGTTTAGAATATAATCATTGTAACGGATAGAAAAATTCATTACGTTCAATCTATAATAATTAATAGTAGTTCATTTACGTTTCGCCTAGGGGTCGCACGAGACTCGATCGTCCCGCGTGAATCTACAAATCGCAAGCGGATTCCGCACCGCGAGTGCGGCCTCCATGAGCGATCATTTTGAGTCGAGTCGATTAATTCAATTCATCGAGTCAATTCGAACCTGCTCTCTCTGCCAATGCTTCGGGCGTGCACAGTAGTATTGGGTATTAGTAATAGCATAATAATAATAGTATGTTAATAGTATCGGTAGCAGTACTAGCAGTGATAATAGTCGTAGTCTAGCAACGGCATTACTAGATTTTCCTTCGGTAAAATCGGTGCGTTGGATCATCCGCTTTTGTGAACTGAGTGGCTGTACGTGGACGCCTGACGTCGTAGCGAATAGAGGTAAAAGTCTGTGAGAGAACTTGTCCTTGGCTCTCTTATCGGCCAGAGAGATTAAGGTAGATATATATATATATATATATAGGAGCGTATTGACGGAGATCGGGACGCTCGTGTACGTTAGAAAAACGGAGACGGCGACAAGAAGATGTTCGCGCGCGCGGCATCCGATTCGCGGATCTAAGGACCACTCTCTAATGCGGCAGTAAGTATATACAAAAAAGAGACCAAAAAAATAAATATATGTATATATATATATATGTGTGTGTGTGGAGATTATTTCTCATTTTCGTACGTAACATACGTTATGTATCGTGGATAGGTATATATATATATATGTATGCGTGTGATATATCGATGTCGCCACGTAACGCTTCTTCTATTATATCATCCCCTATTCGTACTTCTTTCCTCGTTCTCTCAACTTGCCTCTCCCTCTCTCTCTCTCTCTCTCTCTCCCTTGGATTCTTTCATGCACTCTCTTTCACTCTCACCCTGACTCCTTCGTTATTGCCCTCCTGATCCTTTGTCGGCCTGACAGCGCGCGACTATGACTTTACTCTATGATAGAAATAGAGAGAGAAAGAGAGCGAGGGTGAAAGAAGAGAGAGAGAGAGAGAGAGAGAGAGGGGGGGAGAGACAGAGAGAACAAAGTCGACGTCGCGACGCGTGCACTCTCGCTCTCTGTGCCCTCCTCACGTCCAAGGGATTACGCGATACATTAAACTGCTTATTGGTCGAGCTTAGTCTCGGCCCGAGGATTAATTTGAACTACGCGATTGCATTATTTGATTATATACACCGAGAGAAATCGTGGTAAAAGTGTGTCGATCGCGTTTCGCGTCCAGGTACGGCGGGGGGGGGGAGGGTGGGGCTAGCCAGGTATGTACAAAGAGGGGCCATGCATCTCTCTAAAAGGATGGTCGCACACGTCGCCTTAGTCAAAAAAAAAGGAGCACGCGATACGTCACGAGGCTCTACGATAACGTGAGAGACGAACGCGCCATCCTCTTGGGAAGACGTCGCGACTCTTCGCCTACCCGAGAACAGGAGGCAGATGACCTCGAGCGGTAACGGAGTTCATCCGGTAGATTCGTTTCCTTAGCCGATCCTAGCGTCGCGTCATCTTCTTGCACGTGCCCGATCTACAGCCTGGTTTAAAAAAAAAAAAAAAAACGTCGGCTAGTATCACTCGCATCGACCTGTACTAAAGTATTGGCAGAGAATCCAGTCGAGCCGCGCCCACGGGCGTCGCGACGACGCGCACTCTGGGATAGAAAGGGGTAACTCGATAAAAGGAATGTGGAACAATGGGAATGAGGATCTGGTTCTTGGACAGGATGGTTGATGGGTGAGTGAGCGCAACCTATACGACACGTCGCCTCTCGCAAAAATTTAACTATCGATTATTTTTTTCCAATAAGTCAATTAGTAAAAAATTGTCTGCGCACGGCCTTTCCGCGCGCACGCGTACGCGTACGCGTACGATTAATACGTACCCTATGTAACGTAGTAAATCTTAGAGCTAAAGACTGTGATACAGAAAAATTGTCTAATACACAGCGGTAAAGCGTGGATTTCTTTTTCATTTTATCATATAACATTGAAACGACGTATTTCCCCGCAATTCGCCTCGGCGACTTAGCGCAACTCCGTATAATCTCGATAGTCCCGAGACTAGAACGAGTGGGCGCTGAACGCGCGCACTGATAACACGCAACACGGCCGTGCTTTTTAACCTTTGGAAGCGACGACCGCTTGGTGTTCGAACTTTGTCTTTGTCCTTGACCTCCCCTCTGCTACGACAGCAGCCTCGGCTACCTTATTACCGAATATCCCGGAACCTCCTCCTCTGCTGCCGCGAGCGCCCGTCGCGGTCCCTGCTGGAAGCTCGCAGCCCGTCCGGGAGCTTTTTAACCGTTGGAAGCTCCGCGATCGAGTTAACGCATAGAGAATACGATAACGCGAGACGAACCTCCAGCAGCGACAGAACCGGACGAGGTATCCAACAGTTCGGGAGGCAGTCGTACCCAGGACTCGGGAGGAGGAAGCTCCGGATAACCGTGCACGTAATCGTACATTCCTCGATTTATAAAATAGCCTAATAATTGCCTACGTCAACAATTACTTCACGGAGGCCGTCCAGCCGCGCCCCTGATTACGCGGTATCGCGCACACGGACAGAGGGGAGAGAGAGAGAGAGAGAGAGAGAGAGAGAGAGAGAGAGTCGAGAGGGATGAAAACGTATCAGCTGGTCATGTATATAAAAAAAGAAAAGCGATTATTCACAATCGTCATAATTTCACGGGCGTCTCGCACTATCGCTCTCTCTCTCTCTATCCTCTCTCGTTTGCTCTCCCCTGACGATCCAATCCAGTTCTTCGACGATCCAAGTTTTCTTATGCGGGTGACGACGCCTCTTCGAGACTTTGCTCCGTCGACGAGGTTCTAGATGCCGATCGAGGCGGATGGACGATGGACGAGATGAGTCGGCTGCTAGCTCCGGAGATGACGTTGCAAGGTTCTCGAGGTTCGGACGAAAGTATCGGGAGCGGTGCCGAGGTGGGGCCCTCGTCACAGCCATCGCTCGTAGGGTCGTAGTTTCATAGAGTCTTAGTCGATCTGACTAGGCATGGCTTGCAAACGTGGCCCGAAAGAGGGAGGTTCGGGTGCATTCGAGTAACGGTTGGTAGTAGTGTAGTAGTAGTAGTAGTAGTAGTAGTAGGTAGTAAGTGTAAGTAAGTAAGTAAGTATAGTAATAGTAGTGGTAGTGGTAGTAGTAGCATAGTAGTATAGTAGTAGACGTAGTAAGTAGTAATAGTAGTAGTAGATGTAGTAGTAGTAGTAGTAGTAGTAATAGTGACGATCAAGTAGTAGGTAAGGGTATAAGGGGTTGTAGAAGTGGTAGTTAATTAGCTAGGGCCGCGAGATAATAAGGGGTGACGCAGTTGGGGTTAACACCAGCGAAAAGGTACAGCGCGGGGTCGATCCGCGCCTTCCTTCACCAGAGGCTTGTGAAACTCCCGACCGGGTCGGGAGTGAATCGTTGCCCAGCAATGCTCGCAATAGTACTGAAAATATTTATCGATCAGTATTCGCCTTATCGTTACCCCTTAATGATCCTAGCTAAAGTAATAATTCTGGGACTTACCTGAAGGCAGGTGACATTCGCGCAGAAGAAGGGTGCGAACTTCCCTCCGCAACGTTGACCCTGACACTCGTCACACATCTGATCGTCAAGAACGTACGGTTTGACCTCGACCTACGGGAACGTCAAGATCATTATTATTTTTAATGGTACTCGGGTATATTTATAATCTAGAGATTTTCACGGATCTAAGGGATGCTGACCCTTTTGTCAATGTCGCCGTGCTGAAGTTGAACGAATCTCGCGGATATGGCGGCAATGTAGCTTTGCTGATTACTGAAGGCTACCCTACCCGCACCCTTTGGATATTTGAGCTCGGGATCGGTGTCGATGCCAGCGTAGCACACACCCCCGTAAAGTCGATCCATGATCATGGCCAGCTCGACGGCCTTCAGGGGTCGCGGTACGCCGCCGACGAAGACGGTCTTCCTGGGGTCCAGGGGCATCGACGCGTCCAGAACGAAATCCGCATCGCTCAGGCGCCAAGGTCGAATCTGAACTGGTTTGTCCTTGATTGTTGGTGAACTTACACATAGATAGAGCTTGTCGTCGTCCTGAATGCAGGCGTCGATCAGCTGCTGCACGGATCCCTCGTCCTGTCAAGGAAGGACATATTATTAGAATTGAAACGTCGATATGATGATTATTGAAAAAAAAATCAATAGATCGATATAATAATAATGAGAATCGTGAGATACCTGGAAAAGCAGGAAAGCGTAACCTTTTGGGGGAAAGTATGATTTACTCTCTGCCTTGTGTGGCCAATCGACGATCAGAGGACCGAATCGACGGAAACTGGCCGTGATCTCATCTGAGCATAGTTAAAAATCGATTGTCAATCAATCGTCTTATCCAAGCTGAAAGATGCCTCTGGCAAAGTGACGTACCTTCATCGATATCCGGAGGCAAGCCGCCCACGAAGACCTTCCTCGAGAATCGCTCTCCTGTCTCGCTACCCTGACTGTGAGGGCTGCTACGGCTCGGGGAAGATAGCGGTGCCGTCTGAGGAGCTGTCATCCCTCCGCCGACGCCGACACCCACACCGACGCCGACGCCTACTCCAACGCCGTCCAGCTGACTCGCCGCATTTGGATCCTCAAGAAGAGTGCCACTCTGCTCCTCGAGACTCGGGAAGAACGGTGATTTACCTATGGAACAAAATCAATTCGATATCACCGACTGTCACGTTTCAATGTGCCAATAGACAAA
The DNA here is from genome assembly GCA_030142595.1 of Trachelus iudaicus. Classification (NCBI taxonomy): domain Eukaryota; kingdom Metazoa; phylum Arthropoda; class Insecta; order Hymenoptera; family Cephidae; genus Trachelus; species Trachelus iudaicus. The sequence goes on from JARQTH010000611.1 coordinate 27,057, forward strand.
AAAAAAAATGAGAACGGGCACAAAAAATTCCAATACACGATAAAATCCTTAAATTACGAGGAAAAAAAAAAATCAGTAAAGGTTGAAGGTCCACAGAGATAAGAGACTTAAATATAATTCACAATGAACGGCTAATTGCGAAACTCACTGTATCGTCTCTTTATTGAGAATCTAGCTCTCCTAACGAAGGTCGCCATCGCTCTTACAAATCTTCACGTAATTATTAATGGCTCGTATTCGCGAAACGTAACTCTTAACGAACCGCGGAATTCCTTGTTTCTCGGCGTCGTTAAGAGAAAAACAGGAAACACGCGACGCACGCGAAACAATTGAATCCAGTCGAGTCTCGTGTCGTGACGTCGCCAGTCGCCTCCTCGTCTGGTAGGCCGATTGTCTATCTCTCTCTCACAACCCGCCAGCCGCTAACAACAACAACCATCAAACAACTGGACAAAGAAGAGACAGCAGTCCTCTTCCTCCTCCTCGTTTCCTACTTACGGTATTCCTCATTTGTATGATAAAAATAGAGAAAATAATTCACCTATCTGGAGCTTACCATACAGGTTGCTTTCGTATTCCTCTCAATTCGCAAGTCACCCTGTATAAACTCCGAACTATTCCAAGTAACCCGGTACGTATTTTATCGAATTTTATAATGCACGTGCGACGACCGAAGGACAGACGTCTCGTTTGAGCTGCGACTCGACGAGACGAGGAAAAAAAAAAGTATCAGGAGTAAAAATGCCAGTAGAGCCGAGGAGACTAGCTTCACCTTTTGACGGAATCTCATTTACATTCTCACGGAGATTCGTCGCGACGGAGGCGCCACTGGGGGACGCGACCAAACTGACTTACAGTTGGCAGCAACAATGTAGCGAAAGACGTTCCTATATAGAAGCTACTACGGACTAAGGCGTTGCGTGTGCGCCGCGTATACGCAGGTATGCGTGGCAGACCGATTACTATTGCGCAATGGACGTAATAAGGAGTGGTAAAAAAAAATGTTTGCGAGAAATAAAAACAAAATGGCGCATACAATATCAGATGGAAATGAGAAATAAGCCGAGAACGCGGGAGGCGGATCCACGTGAGATGCCCGGAAGTCGCAATTTTTTTTATAAGCCAATTTATTTTTTTTCACTCTCGCGCCCGGTGACGCAGGAGCTAACGATCGTATCTAATTTGAATTTCTCAAATTTCGTTCATGCCCTTTCCTTCGTGTCGCATGCGTGCGAAATCGTCGAGGCATTTTTCTGGCAATTTGCATGCTAAAAATCACTTCCTGCCTTTTCGCAATCACAGTGGCTGCATTATGCATGGAAGCTTAAACCATTGCCCCCGGGCCATAAGAGCTGGAGGGTTCCAGGATATTACTGTATATACAGCATTTAAGGGAGGGTTGAAAATTTGTCGGAGGCCCGACAGTCAGCAAGGGTAGGAAGAGAGAGAGAGAGATAGAGAGAGAGAGAGAGAGAGTGAAAAGAAGAGGAAAAGTGGATAAAACAGGGCGGAATAAGGGGTACGAAGATAAGATGATACTGTTCAGGCTCCCGGCAAGAGAGGAGGGGTTTGTCTTGAAAAATCCAAATATCCAGTTTAGTTTTCCGCTCGCGTTCATTCGACGCGGTCCAGAACGAAAATTGTATTAAACTTAAGAGAAAAACTCAAAATTGAAATTCGTAGACCGGTACCCAGTAGCATCATTATCTCTGTAGCAGCTACTATCCCAATTACTATATCTACCTGTTCGGTTATGCTATCTACTTATTTAGTAGCTAACCAACTTCCCCATTAACATTCTGCTATCGCATTGCTCCGCGGCATGCACGGCGAATTACTCAACCGGTTGATCGCGCTCGCTGTTACCGACGACTCTATAGCCTCGACCGTAGCCACCCATGATGGGATCTCAGAATCCTTTGCCACGATGTCTCCGGCATTACCATATAATATAGAAACAAGGTGCGTGACGTGACCCAGAGGGATTAGAGAAGAAAAAAGAAAAATGACCTGGTATACCGTGCAGCCTTAACGGCGTGCATTTGAAGTACGTCAATTCTGATAAGGCGAACCGGTAAGGCCGCTAGATAAAATTCCAATGACGATCGTCACGATTCGAAGGAGCATGACGATATCGCGAACACGTGGACAAAAGAACGTATATGGAATATTTTCATATCGATAAGTACGCGGGGTCCCTGGATTCGTAGGCGATTGAGTTCAGCCGAAGGAATAGGAGGCTATCGGTTACGGTACCGTAATCGTGTAGCCAGGACGTCGAGCATCGGACGCCGTGCGTCTCGTTACGTCAGTGCTGACGTCCACGCAAGTATGGCTACGAGTAACAGCTCGAACAGTGCCGTATCGATTAACCTCCCCGGCCCTGGGTCTGGTCCTGGGACCTTGGTCCTGCCAAGCGGAATTACTCGAGTCCATTCGTGGCGCTTCGTCTATGCGCCATCAATCACACTGGAAGCCGACAGAGAATTTCCAGAGCAGAAGTCGAGTTACCGAGCCCCGGGCGACAGGTTACCCGGGTCCGACCCGACTCCTAGATTTCCTGTGGATTACGGTGGACGGTAACGCGGTAGCTTCATGGCCCTGATACCCTGGGCCACCGGGAACCCTGGGACCTCTGGGCTCGACTTTAATCCCAGCGCCAGGGACGGCCTCTCGGAAACGAAGCTCCGGGGCACTCCCGTGTTCCCGTGGTTCGGGCGTTCCTAGCAAACCGCATCCGCCGTATCGATTTAGCGTGCACCGAGTGCAGCCTTCGTGCTCGTCAACGCCGCGTAGAGCTTCGGAGCCAACGAGGAGCTTTGGAAACTCGCCCTTGCGCCGGGCATTGGTCCCCCACTTGGGAACTGATCTTACCAAGTATTAACAGGCATCGTCTTATCGGGTAGCCTTGTCTCTCCTTATTCTCTCCCTTATCTCTCTCTCTCTCTCTCTTTCTCCTAGTGTACAAGTATAGGGCTGAACCGATGATTCCGAAGCGATAACTCGGTACACCTGGTCCCGAGTATTTCTATCTGCGGAGAGTCTAGTCTGACGGAACGACTAGATTAGACTCTAGGAGGGATGGCTAATGCTCGTTATTGAGGATATCCTCTCTGCGCTACATATATAGGTATAGATGGGCCAGAGGCCTGGAGAATTGGCTTATCTGCGGAGACTTGGTTTCGTGAGAGCCGGGCGGGCGTGGGCGAAGGGCGAGAGGAGAAAAGGGTTGAGTGGTGGGTCACGCCCCCTCCCCCCCCCCCTTCATCGACGTCACCAGCGAAAGGATTCGGGAAGAGAACATGATAATTCTATGGAAGTAAGGAAACAACGCAGATGCCAAAACGAGCAGAAGTAATTTTCAACGCGTGGACGTCCTTCCGGTCGAGAGCGCAAGAGCAGGAGAGGGTTTAGTTATCGCGCAGCTGATTTCCCTCTAGTCTCAGCGACATATTTCTCCTTCCGATACATAGCACCGAAATCAGAACCCTTGGGTTTTACGAGGCTAATTCGAGATGGAAAATTTAGTAGGGCGGGAGGGGTGATGGAGGGAGGGGGGAGGAAGGAATTGTCTTCTCTCAAATCCCACAGGGATATATCTGCTTATGCTAAGAGAGCATTTCTAGTGGGTAACATTTTTTAGTGGATTTTTTAAAGTGAAATTGGGATGCTGTGGGAGATTTTTTTACTAAAAAAAATTCCTATACAAGAAAAGGGAGGGGATCACTATTTTCGTACGATGCGTAAGCGTAACGTGTACCCGTTCGTATGGTGCACGCGTTACTCGCTGGACGCGTGAGTCATTATTAAAAACATTATAAATCGTGACGAGGAAGTTTGGTCCAGTATGAGAGATAAAACTTTCCTTGTTTTCGACGCGGACGCGTCGAGATTGATAGAATCCACGTGACGTCAGAGCGAGAATCTATAAGCAGGACGTACAGTGTAAGCGAGACGATAGAGAAATGGGTAAATCCAGCAGACTTTGGAAGAAAAAAAAAAATGTTGGATTTTCGAATTTCAAGGTCTTAAGGTAATCGGATGATAAGCAAGGGGATGAAAGGAAGATGCGAGGGATGGGTGGCAACGGGTCGGCAATTCGGCGCGTGTCAGGATTACACTTGACGTAGTTGATGTACGAGACAAGGGAAGGAGGAGGTCTCGTTGGTAGGTTGCCAGTATGGAAGGGTTGAAGGTTGGTATGACGTTAAAGGGGCGAAGGCATAGAGAGACAGAGACAGAGAGAGAGAGAGAGAGAGAGAGAGAGAGAGAGAAAGATATACACATAAAGGGCGATATATGGAAGGGGCTGCGGTCTAATGGAGCATCGAGCGAATGTATGATCATCTGGTAACCCCCCTCCAGGGTCGCTCGTGGCGCGGTGGACCCGCCATTAATATTTAGGGAACCCGTGAAATTTCCTGGACATGAATTGTTCAGGGGCATCCAATAACCCTCTTTACCAATTATTCATGTAAACTTAGGTCTACGCGTTACGAGAACAGGCATCATATATATACACACATATATACTCGTCGCAAGGCTGCTTTAAATTAATGAGGTGCAAAGTTATGCGAGGTCTCGCGCACTGGTCGAGTCGAAGCATCGGACTGTACGCGGATCCCCCCCACCCCTCTCTCTTTCTCTCACCCGCTCTTTCTCCTTTATCCCGTGTCCTTTCCTTCTTCGTCTGTCGTGTAAGGGAAAACAGGAATTATCGAAATTTCAATATTCCCTAGCCAAACTACTTTCCGGAGCTCTCGTCCTGAAGGACTCGTAAAATCCCCGCGAAGGGGACCCTCTCTGGGCTCGTCGCCTCGACCGCGCCCTTGTCTCCGGCCTGGCATTGATTTTAAGTCCCTTTGATTAATCGACCTACTTTTATCGCTCAATCTTATTGTCCTGTCCGTCCCGTGAGCGTCCTTTCCAGGTCTCATCTGAACCTCCCAATTCTACCCCCCCACCCCCTCCCCCCCCTCGCACGGCGATCACCTCAGACCATGGACTTCGCGGCTCCGCACTTCTTCCGCTCCATTCATCGGGACCATCCCTTGTGTTATCGACTATTGGCAATTTTGCCGATCGGCTTTGACGATCCTTTCGAATCGCAGCGAGTCGATGAACCCGTCTTAGTGCGCTGCTCGTGTACCGTCAAGGAGCTTCGCCATCCGGTCGTTCGAGATGATAGGATTGTTTCCTACGGGCGAGACGAGCAGGGCCATTTGCATGTGTTACGATAATAAGTGACGGGATAAGGGGAAACGACGGGGAAGAAGAAAATGAGAGAAAGGGAAAAGAGAAAGATTGCAAGTACCCTCGAGAGGAAGGAAAAACGAAAAAAAGAAAGAAAAAAAAGAAGAAATAGAGGATCCCACTCTCCGAACGTGGCAGGACGCAACGAAGGGATGCAAAGTAAATTTCGCGTCCCGTTCACTTCCACCGAATTACATTTGGAAAGGTGGCTTCTTCTTCTTCTTCTTAAGGTCGATGGGAATACTTGCGAAAACAGACGGCTGTTTGCACGTGCCATTTTTTACGAGAAATTTATCGAGTTACTCTAATGGATCCTCTCGGCTGAAGAGATGAAGCAGCCCATGATAACGACTATCGAGTCCTATAGCCCTGAATCCCACTGACGGAGGAGCCTGCAACCTCCGTGACACCTCCACTTGGACCCGCTGACTCTGCACCACCTCAGAAAGGGAATGCCTCCTAGTCGGACACGCGCCCTGACACTCAGTCTCAACCCTTAGCTGCCTTCGAGGTTCTAAGGTTCAGTCGGGTGAGCTCGCGAATTCCTCGCCAATCGCGGACTTCCGGTTTGCCGAATTGGCGCGGCAATTTTCAAATGATCAATTGCGTCGCGCGGTCTATGTAGAAACTGACATCCGTCACGGTGGAGAATAAGCCACCCGTCAATCAACAACCCCACGAACCCTACGACCTGTTGGGGTTTTTGTTAAAATTTCAACAATTTTTTATATCGAGAAAGCAACATTTTGAAAAATTATTTTATTTTTTAATTTTTTTAACATGTTCTATCACGGATACTGCGACTCTACGCATTCTATTGGAGGGTAGTAGAAGGGATGTAATTTAAAACAAGAACATATGTTACTTTGAGTATTTGGGTCTTAGGAGGGGAAAGGGGAACTAAAAGTTATGGAGCCAATAAACAGTGAAGGGTGGTATAGGATATCTATGGGAATTAAGGAGGAATAGAGAATAGAAATCTACCCTTACCTGAGGCGAGGCTAGGCAAGTAATATAGTGCAGACGACTGCAAGTACCGAGAGGAGATGCCAAGAGGCAGTAAACGTAGAGAAACGGAACGGAACGGAACGCCCTATGCTAATGTGCAAATTGCACTACGTCGGCTGTCTACGTCAATGCTGTCTATGGTCCACGAATTCCATAACGATCAGATCATTCTCCGTCGAGGGCAAGAAAAAATCAGAAGCAAACTCGAGATGCTCGGGTCAAAGGGCAATGCTATTTCGTAGCACGACGCTTCCTAAAATATCGTCCCGAGCGCCTCTATCGGCTCGCATCTCGTACGGCCTAAGTAGATTGGGAAGCATTTCCAATTTAAAATCGAACGGCGCCTCGTGCCGGCTTGAATTTACGACGCCCGTCTCTCTTCGCAGATAGAGAATCCACGTATATACATACATACGGGTACACCCAAATTCCCGTTCTCCGGATTCAGCCCTGCACGGCGCTTCCAGCACAGCCCCAAATCCTACACCGGGCCATGTTGGTTGGCGAGGCTAGCGACTGGGCCAAGAACGGGGCCCGCGGGAGGAACCCGTGAATTCGGGCTTCTGGGTCGACGCTGGACGTCGAATGCCGGACGCCACGCAAATTGATGTCACTCCCTTGATTCCCGACCCTCCGTCAATCCCGTCTCAAGTAAAGAACGTCAAAAGAACCTACCAGCGTTACAGGAAGAGACGGAAAAGACAAGTGCGAATCGGGGACGGAGTCTGGTCGGTCTTCTAGGACGAAAGGGCGAAGTTTTCATTTGAGCGGTCCGCGACAGTTATGGAACATCCCCTAACAGCGGGGAGGGAGATTGCTTCGGATCAATATTACAGGTAGCTGGCTCGGCTTCAACCTCGTCCCTCCCACTCCACCCCCCGACCCCATGCTCGGGGACTCCTCGTCGTGCTGAACTCCTCCGTTGGCCTACCACCGCCCCTCCCCACCTCCAGCACCGCCGGACGCCCAACTATACGACACACGTACAGGAGGACCTCAACGTAGACTAGCCAAGCTTATAGGTTAGGTTGGTATATCGAGGAGTACGTATCTTGTATTACGTGCGCATTGGAGACACGTGTCATCCGCCAGTCTCGCCCTTTGCTGGCCAATTTAGCATCGTCCTCTGGCTCGTTCCAATATGACGTGGGTGGCCACTAAAACCTCCTAGGGGTTTGCTAAACTCCGGGGAGAACCCGCGAGGACTCGGGTTTACTCAATGCGGCCCAATTTCCAGCTTCGAAGGTACCGGCAGTACTGTTCTATATATATATATATATGCTCTAAAGGTTTTGGCGTAATAGCTAGCCAGGACACGTGCCGATGCAGGCGCCAAACAGCCGTCCCTTATTGGTTGTGTCAAGACGGAAGCAAGTGGGACGAAGACGAGAACGAAGGAGTAAAGAAGAAGGGAGGAAAGGCGCGGAGCGAGACACGAGTACACGGTTAAGTGGAAGAGCTGGCAGAGGCGAGCCGTGAAATCAGAAATTAGAATCTCTTCTTTCAGGCAGTTTAACACGAGCCAGGACGAATGACCTCGGTGCGAGTGTCGGCTGCTGGCAAGGGGGCTGCTCACCGCGATAAGAGGGATAAGACCAACCCTCTCTACTAATTCATCCCTTACTTCGTTTCTTTGGCTTTTCGCTCCCGTGACTCCTAACCGGTTTCTCTGGTCTCTTTCATGAGAAACTGCAAAATTCTTCGAGATCACCATAAACGCCACTTACGTAATAAGCCAAAATGGGAGGTAAAAAGCGAATTAACCTCCTCGAGAATAATTATTTAATTTCTTCCTACGCGCCTGCGGAGCTACAGTCGTTGGAAGGAGGCACGAGAGGATGAAAGAATACGGGACCAAAATGGAAATAAGCTTGAGTACGGGACTAGTGGAAATAGCTGAACAGGGGGGGGGGGGGGAGAAAAAAACTGACAGGGTTGGGCGAACGAGGGTGATTTTTGGACTAACACCCTACACAAGAATAATATCCAAATTCGACTGCAGTTCGGGCGAACGCGTGCGCCTGGCCCAGGGGTGAATGCCCTTACCCTCCCTCTTTCCGCTTCGCTTGGCCCCAGCTCGTTGAGAACGACCCTTCCAGCGTCCCGACGCCCCTCTGCACCGCGACAGTGCGTCTCTAGTGGGGCACGTGGATCGCGTGAGTGTGTCATGTGCTTCGTGAAAACCGAAGCGGCTCGCATCGTTAACCCAGTGCAGAGTGGCGGTCGTCGCCTTCGGTGGAGGAGTGCCGGGTCCACCTCCTCCGCTTCCACCTCCCTTTTCGCCACCCCCCACTCCTCCTTCCATCCAGCAGACCACTCGTTACCCCGTACCCTGTACCTTCGCCAGTGGTAACCCTCGTGCTAGAAAAACGTACCGGGTGTTTTCAAAGTACCGAACGGCCGTGGCTTTTTTTCCTCCTTATCCAGCTACCTGGCATGTGAGTGCACATGCGGTACGGAAAGCTTCGCGTAACCACTACGTCCCGCGGAGGGACTCATTAGGGTCGAGAGTCCTCCCCCTCTTCGTCTCCCGTCGGCAAGCTTCTCAGTAAAATTATAAATCCCAAGGGTGAGCCTTCCTGACTCGCGTAAACGCTTCGTTCGGTCGGAATAAAAATTCCCCGATCTGCCAAATAACGATAAACACTTTTATCTCAATATACTCTTCACGAATATCACATTCCCTCTTTGCCGCTCAAACCACAAAATTAAATCGTACAATACCACAAGTACCGAAACCAAGCGTTCGGCGTCCCGACGTTTCACGCTCCGTGATAGTTCGAAATTAATTAATAAATGAAATTCCGTCCACGAGGCGGCTGCAGGACCGGCTCGATCTAAGATTCACAGCACGTATCAATCTCTCGCGGAACCGAAGACTATCCGAACTCCACGAGGAAGATGCTGCGTATCATTTTATCCAGACTCTCGTTCCATCGAGAAGATCCTCATCCTCGTCAGCCCCCTCCCCACTCCCCTGCGTATTCGACCCTTATCTTCTGGTCACGTATAGTGGGAGTTCACCCACGTGCCTTCTAGGTGCTGGCAGAAGGTCTCGGAAGGACAGTCTCTGTTTGCCTGGGGTTCATTAATAAGCAGCCGTCCCTGGGCATCGATCCCACCCTCCTCCCGCTACCCCTTCTTCGCTCCCTCTCCAGCGCCCCATTCCTCCTTCTTCGTCTTAATAGACTTGACGTGCCTATCGTCATCTCCTCGGGTTCGGCTCGAAAGCCAGATGGAAAGGTGGATAGTAGACGTAATAGAGGCAGCGGTAGTTAGGACCGAAAGAGGATCCAATATGGTGGGTCCCGGTTCGGTCAGCAAACCTGTCGGTCAGTTTAGCTCGAGTCAATATTGGTCAACGTAATTGGGCTGACCCGTTGCTCACGTTCAACGGGGACCAAGTTCAATCTAGTTTCCGGACGATAGGTCCAGCCCGACAAGCAGACGCGAGGGAGTCGATTTCTTCGTGAAAATTGCATAATGCATATTCAACCGAGGGGTAATTTCGAGGAAGATCCTCCGGGAGGCTGCGGAATAAGAATATTCTCGTTGAAGCTTCAAGATTCATAGGTCATGGGTCAGCTGGAAGAAAATGTCAATCGAACAAAACCTGCGTAACTTCAGTTGGAACACGAGCGTCCCGACGCTCTAAAGTACAAAAGAATGACAGTTCGGCACCTCGTTGGATCTTCTAATTAAAACTGACCGAATCGAATATTTTAGAGTTACGACTCTTTAAATTTACCCTTTCGACCCTCGAGCGTCGTCGCGCGCATTAATTTCTTCGCGGTACGGTTAATCGCTGATTCTCACGTATTTCGAGAGACGTGACGTCATCAGGAGGAGCTCGAGAGGCGTCCATTAAAAAGTTACGTTTGCCGTCGCACGATTTATTTATACAGACTGTACACGTACGTTCGTAAGTACAGTCGCGGACCCGATACACGCTGTATATTTCTTTTCGATGCCCACGCGTCCCTTGCTCTAGAGTCCGATCGACCGTTAAAAATAGTGACCCGGAGGATTCACATATTGCACTTGGAAACGGGAATACAAGATGCGACAGCAAAGAGTGCATGGAGACGCGCAGCTTCCATTTCGGATGGGCAAACCAGAAATAGACTCTCGGGGCTCCTGGAAAGAGTAGCGGGCTGAAAGGAGGCCCGGAATAGCCGGGGGTCGTGCTGCTTCGTTTTCAAGGGTCGACAGGGAATGGTCACGCAACTTTTTACCGAACCCTATGGAAACGCGTATGGCGCTGACGCACGGTATCCAGGCGTCGCGACGCTTTGCACCCTCGAAAAAATTTCTTATCGATTTACATACGCAACGAGACTCCGAACGGACACGGTATTACCGAGGTACACATTTTTTCGAGATTATTTACCATTTCTCCGTCGATAAAGAAATCGACTGTTAATCTTTTCAAAAGAAAAATCTTCGATTCGTCAAAAATTCAAAGGGGACGATCGTGACTTTACATTTGACAGGCGGAAGCGACTGGCAGTCGGATAGAGCCTTTTAAAGATTTTAACGAGAATTTCAGCGCAGAATCCAATTTGCTGAAGACGAGTTAGAGAGGACCGGATATATTTGAGGGGTTGCCGGAGGGAGTAAGGAGGTTATTGTGCGGGGGGGGGGGGCAGGGGGGGGGGTGTCAAGCTAGGATTTTATCATGATAATCGTGATACAATAAGTGTCGACTGAAAGGCTGATGGGTCGAACCCCGTGGACGTCCTTCCTGTCCTGCACCCTGTTCATCCGCATCGGCCACCCCTTTCCGGTAGCACCACCACCCCCCTCACAAAAAGCCCACAGGCATCCCCGAAACATCTCGACTCTGGCTCCTTATTCCCGGAGACTGATTTAATTTCAGATAAGCCCGGGAAAGGCTTTAAGATCGGTTTAAGGGATTGACTCCCCGAACGAAATTGACGTAACCCGCTCGAAAAGTGACGAGTGAATTTATTCGACAACCCCATCCCCCTTCCCCCCCTCCCGCCCCCCAAACCCATGACCTTTCAACCCGTAATATTATCTCCATTTTCGTAAGGGTCATCGAGATAACGAGAAACATCTTCCACGGTAACTCGTAGGAAAGTGCAGTTGTTCGGTGACTCTTTGGGGAAAGAAAAAAAAAAAAAAAAAAAAAAAAAATAAGGAAAAAGGTCAATGAAGAAGATCGGAGGGAAAAAAAAGTAAAGCCGTGTTTCCAAGCGACGACGCGAGAGCTCAGGATTTACCGGGCGACCTTTCCTTTGAAAGCTTTTGCCTCGCAGTAAACGTCCGTAAGCGACTTTGTTCCATTGTTACTTAAGCGCCTTTGACTTGGAGCGGCACAGCGAGAGAACCAACCCTTAACCGAACACTAGGCAACCCGCCACTTTTCCGACCCCCTCGACCCCCCACCCCACTCGCACCCCAAAACCCTTCCGTCGCTGGCCACGAGCGGATTTGACACCCTAGTCGGCTTCATGAAAATTCTCCCTCAAAATTTCGAACGTCCAATATTTTGCAATCGCGATAACCATCCCTCGCACGTGCTATCAATTTGCAATGTCTAAGGAGCGGCACTGGTATGCCATATAGGTATACATATACGTGGTGTATACCCACTTGGCTGCTTAGGAGTTTACGTCCCAAACAGCTGACGGTGGTAATGCGATAAATTTACGTAATTAATAACAACTAAATATTATATTAAACGGCCTTGGCTGTCATTAACGCTCGAAACCTCCCTTACGAATTTCACCTGCAGCCACAGCCAATTCTCATCTCCTCCTTCCAAGGATATACGCAGCCTCTGTTTCTCCGGGCTACGGAGTCACCTATAAATTCACGGTTTAATTATACGCCGCATTATACGCGTTGCACGGGGAGATTGACACCCAGTGCAGGAGGAACGAAGCCAGAATTTCTATAGGTTGGAAATGTCATTATTAAGGGGGGGGGGGGGGGATAATAATAATAATAACAACTGATACTTTAAAGAGTAAAAATTTTCTTTGCATCGACAGTAGATCATTTTTCCTCGATTAATGATTTTTCATTGAAATTCAATTTCAGAGAGGTCAATGCTCCTGGCTCTACTAATTTTTCATAATCATTTACTCGAAATGGTCATCCGACCAGCGGATAAAAAAATTTCGTTTCTTCATCTTGCTAAATTTCAAAGCGTACCACCTCGTTCGGTCGCTAATTAACTCAATAGCCCGATAAGAAAGAGAAGGACGAGTTTTCAAAGAAATTTTGAGACAAGACTTCAGCTTCTTTTTTGTTTTACTTTCCTCAACCTTCAGCGTTACTTTTTTCCTTTCCTCCGTTTTCAGCAATGATAATGTTCACAAGGGATTTATATTTTATAAAGCATATATATGTATATAGATAAGAACACTGCAATCCGGATAAGAATCTTAAAATGTCCCTCGTCATGGCAATTACTTACGGGCATCTCCTAACGAGATTAATACCACAATCAATTAATTATCTCGTTAGCGGAACGTGAAGAAAATCCGTGAAGCGTGCTCGAAAGAGAAGAAAAAAACAGATATGGACGTACGTACAAGACGTAAGTGAGAACGAGAGAGAGAGAGAGAGAGAGAGAATAGAGATAAAGTACAGATAGGATAAGGCACGTGTGAGAATTACCACGAGAGAAAGACTTTCATGAAACGTTGTCCAGTTTACGGCCACGGCATAGAAATAAGTAGCAAGGATATTTCTATTCTGACAGAAAGTTCTAACCAAGTTATAAAAAAAATTCGATTAAAAAAAAAAAAAGCAGCAGACAGAGCCACTCCCGCAAATGGATCTAACGGATAGAAAGTGACAGTCCGTGCACGCGTGTGCGCATGCGCACGGACGACAATCATCGTCCCGTGCACGTGAGAGCAACTATGGACACAAATTGCTTTTGCTGGAGAAATATATATATATATATATATCTGTGTGTGTTCACGCGCATTCCACAACACGATACTATCGTTAAGGCGAAATACCATGAACGCGACACGCGGATACCTGACGCATTACAATGCGCGTAAAACAGAGGCGTTCGGGAATATGAAAAAAAATTAGAGAATTTCATTGGGCGATATTTCTCGCGCTGACGACCTTACAAGATATTTCCGCGATTTACACATTTTTTTACGTCACTGACGCGTTGATTTAAAATTTTTTTTTTATTAATTTTCTTTTTACATATGCCGTTTCCGTATTCAGTGAAGTGTCCTACGGGGTAGCTTCGATCGATCCTCGCTGATCAAATCCGATCTTACTCGACTAACGAGAGCGCAATTAATTAACGTGCCGATATTAATTAACAGGGAAACGTACGAGAGGCGAGGCGGGACGAGGGGTGGATTTTACATATTTTTTTCTCCTCCCTATCAATCAGTCTAGTCCCTTATCTCGGGGTTTGTCGGTGCGTATCGTTCTGTGATTTCGCGATATTTCCTGGAAAACGCGTAGGGCAAGCGAAAGGGATGAGAGAGAGAGAGAGAGAAAAAAAAAGTAAAATAGCGATAGACGTCACGTGGCCCAGAAGGCGCCTGGGTGAGTCCCTGATAATAATGATAATTGGGGGAAAGCCGCAATTAAAATGTTACCGCGAGACTTCGCCACTTTTTTTTTTCTCAGACCGTCTCGCCGAGTTTTGCGACTCCGCGTTGAAAAAAAAAAAAAAAAAAAGATTATAAAAATTCGTAATTATGGGCTTATTAAAGGCTTAGAAAATATGCCGTGAATTAACGAGCGCGCGTCTCGAGGGTTTCGCGTGCGTCTCTGCCGGGGCCCAGTCGCCCGTGCCAGTTCAGCCAACCAACCGCGATGAACCCATCCCCCTTGTAGCTTACGAAGCAGCAGCTATCCCAGGATTGCCAACAGCCAGGACCCACCGACAATTTTCATTCGTTACCGAGCGCTTTGCTTGGCAGAAATTTTACATGACTCGAGGCTCAATGATCTTACGACCTCGTTCTCGTTTCCCGTCACGTGATTAGCGATCTGAAAATTAGCGCTTCTCCCTGAAGGCTCGCGAGACGCTCGAGACGCTCTAAGCGGGAGAAAAAGGCCTGCAGGAAATATAACACGGTGGAATTCGAAATGCGAGGAGAGATAAGCTTCCCGTTCTTTTTCCTCGACTAATTTCGCTCATCGGACTCGCTACGACTGTTGCGACCGTAGCGACCCTGGCGACCCTGGCGACCCTTTCTCGAGGCTTTCCGAATCCGTGGGTTAGAAGCTTCGTTAAAAAAAAAGTTTCATAACTTCCCTCTCGAGACACTCTATCATACGATCTAATCATGTTTTCACATTGTACCGGTCCTCCATCATCATTCTGTAGTCCAGAATGACGTCAGGGTGCGCTGTCCAAAAAAATTGTCTCGGCAATACCAAAACGGTCAATTTCGATGATTTAAGATATATCGTTAAGATTCTTCCCTTGTTCGTTCAGGCATAATCCAGGGATCGTACGAAGCAATTTCCAATGAAAAATTACTTCGCATTTTCTTTATTACCCAAAATTCGATTCAGGCTTCAAGTTATTGAAACACGAAATGGACAAGATATTGTATACGTTAGGCACACGGAACGCCGAAATATCGTTACCTCTGACGACTTTGGTGTCGATATTTTAAAGGTAAAACGACAAAATTATACGAAAATTTTCGAAATATTTTCAATTTCGAAAATTCCTTTACAGCGGTAGCAAAAAAAAAATCTCCTACAGTTCCGAAGCGAGCACCCGTGCGTCTATCGAGCTCAGGAGGCGCATAAAGACGATGCGTCGAATGTGCACATGAAAGCAAGAAAAGGCACGTCGGCGCGCCTTGGGCGAAAGCGGCCGGATTTCGAGTCTTGCGCAAAAATGATTATGGAATGCGGCCGATTGCGTCTGATGTAGCCCATTGCGAGTGGCTTAAAAACTTCGGTACAGCCAAGTGAACACGCAACGTTTAACATGCCCGATAAAAGATCCTTAACACGAAATTGAATTAACCCCCCATCCCACCCTCCTCCACGATAGAAAATAGTCCAAAATTTCACCGAACAGCCAATTTCGCGTATTCGAACAAGCATGACCCAGACCCATAAATAAGAGGAGGAAGACGAATGAGAAGGAATGAAAATTGCAGTGGAGTCAGCGCGCGCACTGCTGACCTTTCGAAAAGTCTTGTGCAATCGAAACTGGCACGAGTCACGTGTATCGCGACTGCAAGTCGCGTTAAATCGGAGCGAAGAATCGTGCAGCGCGAAACCAGAAGAAAGTAAAGAACAAACGGGATACGTATACCGAAGTCGAAATAAAGAGAGAAAAAAAAGAAGAAAAAAAGAATCCTGTCGCTTCCCACACACAACTCGCAGTGAGCTACGCGGTATACATATAGAGACGCATTGAAAAGTTTTGGTCCGACAAGTATAGGTAGAAAGTCAAGTTGCGGCTGCATCGTAACCACGTGAATTTATTTGCATTTCCGACACCCCCCACCCACCCACCCCCTCCGGCCTCGCTGCACCGTCTAGGCGAGTTCGAAACGCCTCCGGTGACTCCGGTGACTCCGGCGACTCCAGGAACGGCGGGTACGGCTCCCATAAACCAGTCAGGACGCCGCGATCATCTCCTTCGCTCTTGGCTCGGAAACTCGGCGACTCTTCGACTGCCGTCGCGAATCTCGAGCAGATCAAATCGCCGCACTGGCCGAAGGGACTTTAAGGTCGAGTCGTAAAGCGGCATACGTCCCTCCTTGACTGTCCCCGCTTTACGCTCCTTATAAACCCCGTGAGGCTCCCGCGGGATCCACCTCTGGCAGGAATGCCGCACCCGTCGGGCGTTGCTTTTCAAGAGTAAAGAAAGCTCCAAGAGAGAGAGAGAGAGAGAGGAAACGGATTCATTTTTCTTCGCAGCATCCGTTTGCCAATTATTTCATATCGATCCCTTATCGATCCTACGCTAAGATTATCTCGGTGCATCCAGACGTTACGAATCGGCATTACTTTCGCCGGCGCTAACAGATGCAGTTCGACCCGATATCGGCCAATGAGCTATGTAAACTGTATCGGCGATTCGATATCGATTGGTGGAATGAATCGCTAAGCAAATAAAAGAGTGCCGATGGAAGGTATATAAATAATGAAGGAAAAGTTCGGTCCACGAGCGAGGTAAAAGCTGAAGTTTCGCGGGAAAGATTGAAAATTGAAAGTAATGGAAATCTCAATATCAGAACTAATATAAAGTTACGATTGATTCGTGCGAACCGATCCGATTACCAATCGGATTAAATTTTACACTAGCCGTAGCTATACGTCGTGCGTCCGGTGGATTTCCTACCAGTCTCTTTCAGTGGTCACCGTATCTATCTGTACTGTGCTCCATTTACACGAGTACCTATATACGTATAAGCGCGTACAGCAGACGGTCGCATCGAGCAAAGAGAAGTAGACGGACTCGGGACTTGCAGGTAGATTCACATAAAGGAAAGCCCAGTTCACAGTGCAGATTGTGTCACGTGATCCGCGACACGAATCCAAGCAATTACCGTTAATTGCCGAGATTGCGGACTAATTGAAAATTTTAATTGACCCGATGTCACTGGACGCACCGGGCCAACACGGTTCCCCATTAATAATAACGATTTCCATGGGCCCCCTGCCACCCTCAGCCCCACTCCTCCCACCCTGACCGGCCGCGACTCTATTTCTAATAGCAGCTGGCAATTAAGGCGCAACGGTATCGCGTCGTCCGATTGCGATTGCATATCCGCCAAAAATAGCCGCGAGCGAGCGCGGTTCGATCGAGCTTCGAGGCTTCGAGCGAAAGTTCGCAGAACAAAACGTCACTTTGTTCCCGGAATAGACGACTCCTGACATTTTCGAGGCCGACAGCCACGCGGACGATTTTCCTCGATGAAAACGTCGCGTCCTGAGATTGACGTTCCGAGAGCTTCGAGCGTCTCCCGGCCAGAAGGCGTGCGAGGTTATCGGGAACGCGTATACAGGCTTATCGCACGGGAAACGGAGAGACGCCCGAAATAGGATTTATTCCGACAGTCGAGAAAATGCGAAGACAGGGAAAGGTTCGACGTGTCCTGGGGGGTTGGACGAATCCGGACTGGGTAAGGTAATGGGAGTTCGTCTCACCTTGACAAAGAGACCGGGAGAGCGCGGAGGCTGCCGTTCGTTCGTCTCGATTTGCGTAAGAGTAATGGTCGCCCAGTTCCCAGGTGTCGCTCGGGCCAATTTGCAATTTGCGACGTCGCTACTGTCGCGCGACTTTGAATAATATCGCTTTATGGTATCTTGTTTTTCACTGTGAATTCCTTTTTATCGAAATACCCACTGTAACTGGTGCAATCAGTCAGACAGGCAGAGTCTGACGGTTAGTCGGTCTACCAGTCAGCCAGTCGGCTAGTCAGTCATCTAGCTGGCGCGTGTCCTCATAAATCATGAGGAACGTAAGGCACGGCCTTAGCTCCGAAACCCAGTTTAACTCGTCAGGTGCGCGTCGGCGTCGCGACGGAACCGATTCCTTTAACCCTACCTGATGTGTATACACATATATACATGCCTTTCAGAACTACATATACAGACACATTAGGTACGAGTAACGCCCCCGTGTATATCTAGCATCGTAATAACATATGCCAATAGCGTAGCAGCATCTTTACGCTCCTCCGTATATATCATCTCTACGTGATTTCATCTCGAAAAGTTCGAATATTCTTCCTGGTAAAGATTTCCCGTGTGAAATTTGCCCTTCGACTCGGGAAGCTCTGGCAGCGGCCTCGAATGCGACGTCCAACGGAGCCGTCCTAAACCAATATTCTTACCGGATTCTGTGCCTGGACCACTTCGTACGTCGTATCCAATTTCGAGAGGGGGCAGGAGCCGGGGGAAGGCGGGATGGTCGTGTCCATCGAAACGCCACCCTTCGTCTCGCTGTACCATATCTCTTTTCGTTCTTCATTCCTCGTCCCTTCTCTCCCCTTGCCCTCAATATATACAGCCTCCTCCAACGCGATCTCTTTCATCCAAACTCACTATCCGACCCCGTATACGAGACGACGAATGATACGATGGATTCGCCATACCACGTGACCTGAACATTCGATATTACGTTTGTGATTGGCTGCTGATCCGTCTTGAAGTAAATAAAAAAAAGTGTCTCGGAATATTCGATAAAAGGTAGAGAAAAAAAAATATTTTCACGTATCTTACGCATCAGGCGCATCTCGGTCCGCTGGTTCCGGAAATTCTCCCAAATCCCATCCACTCTGGCCGTGAGCGAAGTATAAGTTTTCGATAAATCGTCTCCTTTCGCGCACGAGCTAACACGCGGCCGCTTGGAGTTCCCGTAATTCCGCGATCCTACACTCACGTTACACCCGGTACTAATTAACCGACGTAAAAAAAGAAAAAAAAAAAAAAAAAGAAAAAGACTGGCGCGATCTATCTTCCAATTTTCCCATCTTCCCGTCGGCGAAGGTTCCAGAGAGCCCGAGATTAAAGTAAGAACGCAGGTCTGTGCCCTGTATAAATATTGAACGGCGCAGGGATTTATGGCCGAGCGGGATACCCGTGCAAGACCAGCCACGGTCTACAGTTAAGGGGTGCACGGAGAACGGATACTCCCCTTTCGGTAACAACCCCCTGCGACCGAGTAAGGCAGCCAGTGAGAGCCCAACCCAACCTGAGCCCCCCCCCCTCCCCCCGACATCCCGATCGGCCAAAAGGGCAGAGCTAATTAATGTATTGTTTCGCCGGCTGCGGTCCGCAGGAAATCTGCATCCGCTGAATATGCAACGGGACGCCGAGCACGAACCAGCTTCGTCTATATGAATATCTATCGATTTCACCGCAGAAAAGGGGTACATCCGATTTACCCTCGGAGACCTCCGAACCTCTGACCCCCTGCCCCCACCCCGATACTCTAGCGTCCTTACCCCCCCTGATTCACACTTCCATGGGTGCCTACAGTCGACTCAACGAAAGTCACGCGTCCTACCTAAGCTATCCGAACACGTGTTTGGAATCCTAGCCTAACCCAGCCCCAGCCATACCTCACGGGTTAACCCAACCTAACGCGGCCTTGCCTCGCCGAAGGTGCCCGCGTCCGTGCTCATGCGTTGCATAGGTGCACGAAGAGACGCACCAATTTAACACCGATATAATCTGATTTACGCGTCCAGCCCGGAGTGCGTATCCCGAGCCGATCCCGAGGTCATCGGCCCCCCTCCCCTCCCCCCCTGCATCGTTAGCGTCTACGTGCCACTTCGCATCGGTTGCGTCTCGGAAATTGGGCAATTCCACGTAATCCACGGCCTCGCGTCGTAGCGTCGATTTGTTGAAAGTCAGCGCGAGCGCCGACGCCCCGACAGGTCGTCACGACGGCGGCGTCTGCGAAGAGTGCCACGGGCGTGTCGTGACACCGACTCAGTTTCCTCGTGAGGTGATCGCGATCGTTCGAACGCCGTAGGCGCATCGGAGGACGTTGAATTTTCGAAAGGATTAAAAATTTCAAATTTCCAAATAACTTTTTTCTTTCGCGATACGCCTTCCATTTTTATGATTGGCGCATGCGCACCGAGTCGCTTTCAATTACACGTCCAGAGACCGCAAGCGGATTCGAACCAGGATTTTGACGAGGATTTTGACGAGGCACGCAGGTAACGAGCCATTACCGGGCGATACGTGTATCGGTGCGCGAAGAGCACGCAGAGGATTTGTATTTGGCCTAGACCCCGTAGGTGGTCACGGTGCCATAAACAAGTATAATTAATGTACGGCGCGCGAAGCCCCTTTAAGAAATTAATCAGCCTGCTTCCCGAGGAAAGGATCGATCGTCGAGTTCGCACAGTTTACTTGTAAATAACGCGCCGTATCCCGTCTTAACTCGCGTCCATCACCTGAGCCTTAACGAGTAGGCGCGTGTAGGAGAACGTCACGCATGTACGCGCATGTGCCCTGCATACGCACGCGTGTTCAAAGGTCACCGGAGAAAATGGCACGGTGCGTATCTCTCGGCGGCAATCAGTGTCGAATAAGACACGAGCGTGTAATACCAGTTGGATGACTGGTTTGTTGCGGCCTTTTAAAAGCCTTACTCTCTTGGCATCGCTTCTCTATGTTCCGCTCCCTCCCTGTACGGGGAGGGCAAAGAGAGAGAGAGAGAGAGAGAGAGAGGAAGGGTAAATGAGCCCGAGAGAGAAAGGCGTTTCGCTTGCACAGAAGTGCGAAGGCAGCCGGGATCGATAGCACTTTGCTTTTTGGGGCTTGAAACCTGAAACCGAACGGACCGCGAGACGCGTTGTTAGCTGCAGCCTGTGAAAGCCCTTCTCTTTCCTCCACGAGGCTGGATAGGGCTGTGGTATGCATATATGTATAACGGAGTAGGTATAGCGTATACATATACGTATACGTGTCTGTACAAGACGGCACCACGAGGCACCAGAGGGTTTCTGTGGTTTTTCCCAAGTCGAACGCGTCGGGCTATCGATCGTATTTGCTTTGAAGGTGTCTTCCACCCTATGCCGCAAGGTCTTTTGCTCGCACGTAGAAAGAAAAAAAAAGATCCCAGCCAGGTTATCGAATCAACGAAATTCCATGAACAGCTGATTCACAGCCAGCTGACATCCTCGAGCCATTTCTATCCTCGTCGGATAAGAACGAGCAGAATTTTGATAACGAAAGACCTAGCGCCATGATTTCTCCAGTACACTCTCGATTTCTCAGCCGTGAGATTGACCGGTGTGGTTCATTGAGTCTCGTTTCGATGAATCGACGCTCGAAATACCACGTGCGCCTCCTGCGCCGTCGCGTCGCCTGCAACGTCCTACAGTCACGCCGCAATATATATGATAATGCGAGAACACAGACACGCTCCGTACTTCTCATGTAAATGGGAAGAGCCGAGTTCACAGTCGGGCCGCCACGTTGGTTCCACTTCGAGGGGACACATTTACATTTGGGTTCGTAAGAAGTTGGCCCCCTCAAAGTGGAGCTGATGTCGCGACCCCGACGAACCAAACGGCTGAAGGGAGGAGGTCTCGAACGTTCGGTGCAACAGCTACTCTAGCAACCTACATTCTGCACTTTGCCAGACCCAATAATATATTGCGTGTACCTGTAGTTCTCTAAGAGAGCACAGTATAGCACGTACGCGAGTAGGTGAACGTCGCACGCTCGTTGGGTCGGCGGTTGGGGAGGAAGAAGAGTATAAAATGAATTTTGCCGTGAACCACGTACGTGCGCCCTAGCGTGTAACGTATATCCAAAAGTGGCCGTGGATATACTCTAGGACAATTAATAACGTAGTTCCTCTTTCGTGGCCACCGGGGAAATCTGGCTGTGTAGGTAGAGAAGGAGGGGAGGGAGACGGGGTACGAAGGAGAAGGAGGAGGAACGAGAGGGGAGGCTATACGGTGAAATGGCTAAAAGGTAACAGCCAGAGTATTCGCAGCGTTAAATTTATGGAACGCAGCGAGAGATTCACGGGTGAGATTTCGTGCGGCATTACCTTATTCGCCGCTGATCCGCGATGCGAGATTAAACCTTTAATCGGCGATTAGAGCCTGGCAGGTGCTCCTTCTTCGTAGGAACGACTCTCGGCATCCAATGTAGTTAGGCATTGTACGTAACGCGTATGGATATTTATGGATACGTCCTGAGTGCACCAGGAGTGATGGCGGCGTTTACGGTGGTTATGGTGGTTATGGCCGGGAGGTTGAGAATATCCCCGTGAGAATCGGCGTCTCTTTAGCTTTCAGGCGTCGTACATCGCATTAGCCATCTTTAGCGGTGCGCGAGACGCGATGATAGATGAAGGTAGAAAGTAGGCACGCGCTCGATTTCCGCCGAGGCCAACGTTGCGTCGCGACGCCCGCCGGGGCGTCTACGCGTACGAAAACGTGACGCGTCTTCGTTCTCGGAACCCTGTATACTCGTAGGCAGGGTTTGGTTAGAAAATTGATGAGTCCAAATAAAAAATTAAGGAGGCCGCCCGATCGTCAGGTGTGCCCGGACAATAATTCTTTTCAATGTTCGGAAAGGCATAAAGGTCGATCCGCAATTTCGAACGAGGGCGAAACGGTAGAGGGAAAACGTCACTCGCCAGACTTTGGGGTAGAAAAGTTTGGATTTAGTGGTCCCCTTCCTTCCGATTACGTTTCGGCAAAGTAAGAAAAAGAGGGGAGAGGCGCGGGGGGGGGGGGAACTGCCGTCGCAGACTCAACTGGCCGAAAGGCAGTTCCTCTTACTTAGGTATTACGAGGATAAATTTTAATTAAGGTCCTGGAGGTGCGCGGGGCACGAGGAACGAGGGGAAATGGAAATAAGAGAACAGAATAAACGCACCGAGACACAAGGAATTTGAAACTCACCGTGAAGCTGTGCGAGGGACTGTAGGGTGTTGGCACTGCAGTTTATGAATCCTGAAAGCACAAGAGATAGAACGGGAGGTTTAGAAAAGTTCATAAAAATTGCAGAATGTTGTAACGTCGTAAAAAGAAAAATTAAAAATCTCGTTCCTAGCCAACTCCATTACGAGCGCACATACACACACACACTAGCATACAGTAATAAGAAACATAATAAAAAGTTTCAAAAAGCCGTCGACCAGCCCAGAGTTATTTGACTGTCTAATGACGACATACTCGCACCTCGAGAACTGCTTAGTGATTTATTAATTTCCTGTCAACAGGTACGCGGACCCTGGTACAGACGCCTGGCGTCGACTCGACGCGACGGAGACGACCGGTCGTCGTGCTGCCAGAAGATCCCAGGTGTCTGTCACCTGTATATTCACGGAGTCAGTCAAGCAGCCATCAAGCTACAGTATCGGGCCCCATGACCTCCCAGTCCTCTAGCGTCCCATATGTGTTATCTAGGAGTGGATACGACGTGCAAAAAGGTGATAGCACGAAAAGCAGAATAGCCAAGAGAAGGACGAAGGCAGAGAACGAAGCGAAGGAATCGAGTATAATAAAACGTCGTCGCAACGCAACGTCCTTACGGGGCGCAACGAGTTATAATGATAGGCGAGTTAGAATTCCCATGACACGGCGTGGGCTAACCTCTGACCTTAGGGCTAAGGAGGCGTCGAGAGAAGACGGCAGCGTGTGAGTAAACATTGACATTTAGGATTGTTAAATCAGCACCGGCAAATTTCTTCTTGCCCCCGCCGTACGCCCCTCCCCTATCATCGCCTCATAATACCAGGACCCGTCGGGAAGATATGTATATATATATATATATCTCGCTCCGTCTTCAAGCTTTCTTCTCAAGTTTCCAAATAGAAACTTCGCGCCCATCGTTCCATCCTTGCGATACGTCACTCGGGCGATAAAACGAATATTTTCGAGTTTCACAAATTGAAGATAAGAATCGACAAAAATATAACGACGAAGCAAGACAGACGACGCGTCGCACAGACGAACGCGTCACTTTTGTGCCGCATTTCTTTCACAAGCGTATCGACTGCACCGCGAGACGCTTCGGTTGGCCTGTTGCGCAATTCCCGCGCCAGGAGCCTTTATTACAATTGCGCTGCCAACTTGCCACGTATTCGGCCTGTCGAGGCGGTGGCGCCGCGACGCTATAAGTCGGTGAAGGTAGGCAGAGTACAGTGGCATGGTATTAGGCTGCCGAATAGTTATGAAATATACGTAGACAAGGAACGCGGTTCCATTTCATTCCTAGTTTAAATTACCGTTCCATCGTTCCTCGTGTCTCTACCTACTTTCTTTATTCCACGAGTAATCAGCTGATAGTACATACACACGTATACATGTATATTATCAAACTGGAACAGATAAATGATTACACCGATATCCGGTGGCACTGGCACTGACAGTACAAGTATAAGTCAGATTGCCTGTAATCTCCTTCACTTTTTTTTTGTATCCCTCCTCTCGCCAGCTCTCTCTCTCTCTCTCTCTCTCCCTCTCCCTCTCTCCTACAGTACCCCTCCTACTCCCCAAAACCAGTAAAGCAGCTTCGATATAGAAACACGCAGGCAGCCGTACGTATCGACCTGCGGCCACCAAACTACAGTTTGACGATTGAGCTAACTGCTGTCACCGCGTGAAAACGAAAGTGGCCCAAGTTATTGTCGTCGAAGAAATGATGACCGTGTATCGATTACTCCAGCGGACGTGCAGTCATGTGAGATCAAAGGCGTATACACGTGTACACACACCAGCAAAAAGAGATTGGCCCACACCTGAACAATTGTTTTTTTTCTCTGCGAACAATTCCTCGTCCGGTCGTAAAGGAATTGCGCAAAACGTCATATATGCCGGTCGTTCATTATTGTTATTTAACTACGACACTTTACGTATCCATGTTACTTTCTATACTTAACCCTTCCATGACCTTTTTTTTTTTTTGCACGAACCACGAATTTCTAACGAACCGTCGACACTCGCGTACAGCAGCGCTATTAAATTTGTGCGACAACCAAGAATAATTCTAATCAACCGCCACCGTGTCTTATGGGATCTATTAAATCTAATTGATAACCCATTATTATTTCACTTGACGTCAATACCAATTAAGTCCCATTCGATATTTATTCCACGCGTCCATCCCGTAACGAAGTACGTACCAGTGTGTCTAGAATCTTTCAAATGGAACCCGTCGTACAGTCCAACTCCAAATTATACGAGGGATATTAGCAGCAATCCTGTCACGTATACATATATATATTTACCGGGTTTAACAAAAGTTACCAGAGGCCCACCACAGAGTAGCCTGAGCATTTTATTGACAGGATGTCACCCCCTCGTCCCTCGATCCGAGTTCGCTGGTTCAACCAGTTGGATGGCTAGCTGGTTGCGTAGCTGGTTGCGTAGCTGGTTCGCCAAACGGCCTATAAGCACGACTGGTTGGACGCCCGGTTGTCTCTCGGTATCTCTGGGCAGGAGTACCAACCAATGTTCTCGTATAGAATTTAGGCATACGTGTATGAATTTACTATTGGCAGCACCATACTGTATTTCGGGGCAATCTGGTTCTATGCGGATACTCCATAGATATTGGCTATAGACGACTGTATGTATATTTTTCACTGGTTACACTCGTGCGAGCAGCTACCGGTTTTCCATATTATATGGGAACGGCTGTCGCCGTTGCTATTTCGCGATAGTTCCTCACGGTAGCACGACGAATCGATCCACTCGGCACGAAGAGACGTTTCCAACCTTCTGCAACGTCGGAGCTGATCCACGATAGGTTGAAGGTGGACGGAGGTGGACGGAGGTGGACGGAGGTGGAAGAGATTGGTAATCGGTATACCTGGACGATTCTCTGGACCGATTACGAATCAGAATTTTTCTCAATTTTCTAACAGACCCAACGACAGAGCGATCGATCACGCGTGACTCTCTGATCAAGTTTTTCTCAAGATACTCCCGCGTTCACGATCCTCCACGTTTCGATCGATCGATCGATCGATCCCATTGCTATTGTCCTCCTTTGCATCTGTGTACATGGAAAGTCATGAAGAAGCGTTCTCTATTGTCCTCGAGAGTTGCATCACTACTCCATACAGCTATATACCGTGCGCGATAGTACAGGATCGTAAGTTCCCAAGAAATTTGAAAAATTCATTTAATCCTGTAATTCGCAATCAGTTACGCAACTGACTTTTTAATTGATAAAAATTAAATGGAGTATGTCGACGTATCGATGAGATACGGATGATATTGGATCGAGGAGAGTAAGCGCGAATTCGCTATAGGTGAAGATAGCCATAAGGATCGTGCACGGTAAATTTTACGTATCAACTTTCTCCCATAGATCCTAAACGGCGACTTCGTGGATCGCTCCCATTCGAGATTCACGGGTATAGAGGGAGACTGCGAGGAGGCGACAGAATCCGAGAGATCTAATCTCTAGGAGCATCTTCCGCGTTTCTATGATCTCGCAGGGACAAGATCAGAATTGATCTTTTGCAGGAGAAATTTTTTTGACATTTTTTCCAGAATTACGGAATTTTATGATGATCGGATGCTGGACAGAAATTTTTTAATTTCAATGAACGATCTCTAAGAGGATCCCACGTTTCGCGAGCCACGAGTTACCAGCTGTAGACAGTCTATGGGTTTACCGTGCTCAAAGCTACCACCTTTCGGTCCATACGGGAAAAAAGCTCAACGAAGTCGATTAACCCGGAGCCTCAAAAATGCCCAAGTACCTCGAGTATTTTTAATCATAATTATAAATGAATCTCAAAGTGTCAGTCAATATAATTGAAAGTAATTGCTCAAGCAACATTTCGCTCGTCACGAGCGTACAGTCAGAAGACTTTTTCTAATCCGTAAGAGAAAATCTGGCGAACTACGAAACCATGACGATTTGGCTTTTTGTCCTGGGATCGACGGCCCGTTTCGATAAAATTATCCGGCGCTTTCTCCGAATAACGTAAAAGAAATCGATCGCCGATTACGAAAACGTAAGAGTCTCCGCGTTACAATATCGATACGTTCGATCGAGTCAAAATATCGGGACGAAAGCTCGAGCTTCGGCCGAGCCATTGTTCGGCTCTGTTCGCGTCCTGTCTCCAGCGATGAGCATAGCTGTACGCGAAACGGCCAACCCGAAAGACGGTATGGAATTGAGCGAGGAAGCAGGTGAGCAAAGGAGCAAAGGAGCGAGGCAGTGCAAGGCAATGCGAGTTAGTGCCGGTTGAGACGTACCCGTTGGGTCTTCGAACTCGCAAGATGCAGCTTTCCATATGAGACGTACTGGATCTGCGGGCGTGCAGGCGCTTCGGCCTAATGAGAATGAGCTAATGGCGTCTAAAGTCTAAAGATCTCGCGGCGGCAGAATCTCGATACGTCGTTCAGCGCAGCGGCAGCACTCTGGACTCTGCGAGCTCGGTCAGGGAGCCTGGATACGTAGAACGCGGAAGCTACGTGCTCTGCGATAAAATCGAAAAACCGTCTGGCGGAGGACTGGAAAGAAAAAAGGTGCTCGAGACCAGTTAGAAAAATCACGGATGCAGAATCATCCTGCTGCCGTGTATGGTAACGGCTCGCACGCATAGCTCATAACAAATTGTAAATCTCGAAGGAACGGGAGGATACTACGGATCCCATGATAAAATCTTATCATCCGATAGAAATGAGACGTAGCGCGCGAGATACCGATCTCCGGATCCCAGAATCTTTTATGACTCTCATGAGAAAGACACGCTGTCCTGACAGAAGCATCTTCGGCTAGGTGCGTTTACGCGTCTAGCGGTATCTCGAGGATGCTGGGAGCGAAGAGAAGATAAAAGACGAGAAGGACGAACAGTACGTAGGAAGCTACGAGGGACTCATCCGAGTCTGTACCTTGGTCCAGGCTGGTGAGAGTTCATCCCATTCCCCCTGAGCCTTCCCACAGAGCCACCACAGCGTGGGAACCCAGAAGGCAGAGCTGAACTACCATGAATTAAGCGACCGGTAGTTGCCGGCGTTGATGATCCCGAGCAGCAACGTGGTCTTCGGTGCGGGACGTTTCCTTAGCGGAAAACGCACAGACCGCGCGGCCCAGAAGGAACGGGAGGTGGTGAAAGGAGGTGCGCGAGGGTATCGGTTGGAGGGAGACGACCAAGGTGCACCCGGGTCCATTCGCTGCGCTGGAAGAAGATATACGCGGACGCCTATGGTCATCCTGGACCATGTGCTTGAGTCGGAGTCTCTAACCGCGGTGTAACGAGCGACGACAGATGCTAGCCGAGAGCATCGGAGAATCATGCGCCGTGCGAACGAACGATTTGCATTGGCTGCTGGATCCTGAGTCATTCGCTCGAGACAACAATTAAGAGCAGCGGGACGATAACGCTCGGCGATAAGACTGACAGATCGGTTGAATCGTCAGCGGCAAATTAAAGGGGAAAATTTTAATTCATCGCGTAACTGTTAGGAACGGGAAGTCTTCGAGGAAGGAAGTGAAGGAAGCAAGGAGAGATAACGATTGGAGCGAATGAAATGAAATTGAGGTCCCGAAAGAAAAAAGAAAAAAAAAAATTCCTTAACAGTCATTTCCGTAGTGGATGAACGCCGAAGCAGCGATGCGTTCAAGCAAGATATCTATTTCTTCTGATTCTTCTTCTTCTTCTTCCACTGTCGCTTCCGTGACCGTCATTGGCCGTCTCTCTCTCTCTCTCTCTCTCTCTCTCTCTCTCTCTCTCTCTCTCGCTAGGTGGACAATCCTAATGACAGCTGACGTCTCCGTAGCCAGCTCGTAATCAGTTTTCGCAAGAGTCGATCGATCGGCCAATCGGATAATTGATCGATCGAACGATCGAGCAACGAATTCGTATTGTGACGTGGTCTATTTAACACCGAGTGAAACCGGCAATGAAACTCCGTGCATACGTACAACGAAATAATCGACAAGAAAAAAGACGATATCGTAATGAATGACAACAATTGAAAATACTGAATTACTCAACGGCTTATCTATCGAAGATACGGTTAATTGAACGTCTGCGAACTTTGTTCCCATCTCCGATAATCCCCCCCCCCACCCCACCCTCCCTCCAGCCCCCCTCCATCGCCCGAACCCGCCGACGTCTTCTCTATGTCCCGTGCGATAAACAATTTCAATGCGACGCGTTCAGGAAATAAATAACTAGGTAAAGAGGGCAAAGCGCAGACTCGATGGCATTTCCGGTACAGGCGTCCATTATGAGAGCAATTATCGATAGACGTCGCGACGCTTCCATAAATCCTGAACGACCGTCAGCCACCTTCTCCTCCGCTGCCACCGCTACCTCCTCCTCCTCCTTCGTCCACCCCCCCCCCCCATCCTCCTCTCCATCCCCCTCCACCCGCCGGCCCCTCCAGCCGTCCTCCACGATACCGTTTCAACTAATAACAAGCGAAGGTCGCTCCTGTACTGCCGGCAAGACGCGTGACGCGTTAACGCACTTGGCACCGCGTTACGCAGAGAGCAGCTCGTACTGCCAACCTGCAAACACTTGGCGAAGGCCTCTCCCGCGTGAACCTTGTAATAGTTGCATCGACTAGCCTCCAGTGCTGGCGCGTCTCGAGTCCGTAAGGCAATTAACGGCACGGCGTACCTCCACGAGAACAGGACAGGACCGACCGGACAATTAAACTCCGCCTATCGAGAGCTCAGCGTCCATTGTCAGCTTGTACGAGTCAACATTGAATACCCGACACTCGAAATTCTCTAATTTGACGAAGTCCGTTAATAAAATTTTAACGGTTGTAACAATCAAAAGAATATTATCTCGCGCGAGGCGTCGCGATGTCTTTAGGAAAAAAAAAAAACAACAAAAAAAAATACGGCGAGTCTCTTCCCCATTGTAAGGTAGCTCCGCGCTCCGGCAAGGAATCCGTACCATGCGGTACCGCGTGTATAGCTATATATCTCCTCCCGTCTACCGCAGCGGCGCATTTGATAGCCGTCTGAAAACTCGGCCAGAAGTCGACGGCAATACGTCGTCAAGGAATATTGGCGTTTGCTCGGTGAAAGTGTTAGATAATGGGTAGGACCACGGGCCATGGACTACTTTTGACTTGGTCGTTACTCGGACTTCGCATTTTTAACGATATCCCCGAATCTCGAGGGTATTAAGAATTTGTTTTTCTTTTTTTTGTCCGTCGAAGTTAAATGTAAACAGCTTCCGAGCACGGGTCGAACGTCGAAGACGTTTCGCGATGAATTTTTTCCATTGACATGCAGACTTTATTACCTGAACGACACAGATCGTTACGATGTCCCACTGTACCGTAGAACGTAATTAGGTTAGGTTCGGTAGCATAACAGAGTACCAGCACCGCCATCGCTGTTACCGTGTCTACGATACGGATGTGCATATTAACCCATTTAGATCCGTTACGTATGGTCGATGCGTGTTACGCATTATGTAGGCTGTCAGCCAGTTTCGTACTGGATGAGGAACTCGATAGTTCCTCCGGTGTAATAGCTTCGAGACACGTGCCCCGCCCACCGACTACGCTCACGAGGACCTGCCAATTATGGGAACAGCAATGCTCTAACGTTTCTGTTACGTTCAGCGTATAGCTATATATCTGCGCGTGTGCCTACATATCGTATAGGAAAATCTTATGGAGACCTTAAAAAAGTATACGAAGGAGTTTCGATATTTCTTCGTAAGTCCCGCGCGCAAGTGTTAGACGCCGCGTAAGAAAGTCGTTGCGATTAAAGTGTTAAGTTATTAGGGAGCCAAACCAGTTTTGCCGGCGAGCCCGACGCACCCTGCGAACAGAACGACGTAAAGGGGCCATAGGGATTTATATTAGTATATCCCGAATCCTCGTTGTCACGTAGTCGAGAGAGCATTGCTCGAATTGGAGCTTTCGTCTGTCGCGTTAAGGCGAGTTCACAAGTGCACCTCTCCTTGCCGAACTTTCTCGCGATTTCCAATCGACGCCACGCTTGGATCGCTTACAGGCATCGCCCCCCCCACCCCTTCCACCCCACCCCACCCTCCCTCTCTCTCTCTCTCACTCTACTATCTCGACACCCTAACCCCCTCGATTCCTTCTACGACGACGGAAGAAGTCGACGGCGGAGACCGTCGATAATTTTCCGTTCGATCTCGAGTCGTCTGGGAATTTGGTATCCCGGCCTAAGTAGCAAAAGAGATACCCGAAAGATACCGACCGACCGGACTGCAAGCCGATTGTCGCGTCATGAAAAATACGTCGAGGCTGGCGTCCGTAAACACGTTCGATCTGACTCACGGGAGGAAAGAGATGTAAGGGAGAAGGACGATAGGTACTGTGTACGAAGCATAAGTAAAAAGTGTGGAGGAGCGACAAGGAAAGAGAGTCCGAGGTAAGGATCGTCGAACGGCGAATCGCGGAGAAAGATGAATGAAGAGGAGGACGAAGACGAAGGAGAGAAGAGCGAAGAGGCTGCCAAGAGACGTGTATTATCCAAGTGGCAAAACTGCGCAGTAGTCTAGCGTCGCTTCGGAGTCGCGTTATCGTTCAATATTTGCTGATAAGTTACACGCGCCTGTTGTCGGACGCTCGGCGTCTCTCGAAAATATTCGAAAAATTAATTAAAATTCCCGTCGAAACTCGCCAGTTTTCCGACGCGCGTACTCGTACCGACGCTCCCGGCGAGGGATGAAAAAAAAAAAATTTTACAAAAATTTCTAATAAATTATATCGACGTGTATAACGGGTGACGCGTTTCCACGCAGTCCAGAGACTCTCGTAGTAAATTTTGCAACATCTCGAGAGTCATATGACGGACGCGCTATCGGAGAGCCCAGAAGCTGCTGATTTCTATTCCGGTCCTTCGCGAATGTGTCGAACGGCGTAACGTGTGTGACGCACATGTGTAACGTACATCGAACGACACAGCCAATACCACGATGACGTCATGCCAGACGGTACAAGCGCATCTTCTCGATTTGTCTATTAAATCCATTGCTCGGTACGAGCGGTGCGTATCTATCAGTAAAGGCTGACACGCAAGTAGCTACATAGCGGTACGTATCGATATGGACACGACTGGGAACGATGTAGATGCAGGCTAGATTGTACGAAGGTCCCTCGGGGTGACTATGGGAATGAATGTGATATCTGGAGAAAGGGAGAGAGGGTGATGGGACGAAGGAAGAGGAGTAAGAAGGAGAGAGGGAGAGAGAGAGAGAGAGAGAAACGACTCGCGCGCCCAAAGATGATATTCGCCTGGCGGGCACGACCTCGTTAAAACGCCGGCAATACTGGCGCACGCAGCGACGTAGACGCGTGCGGCCGACGATGACGCAACGCGACGCCTGATTGCTGAAACCTCCTTCCGTATAACCCGACGTCCGGAAATGCATACACACACACGTTTATGTATTCTAGCTTGTATCAAGTGCAGGATATAAAAAAAAAAAAAGAAATAGACTTATGAATATCTACATGAAGTATAAACTTCATTTGTCTTTTCTATCCTCTCACGTGTCCATTATCAGTGCACATACTAACGAGCGGAAGCGATTGGGACTCTGTCCCGTTATACCAACATAACCCAACCAGTCAGCAGGTTATCTCCGAATGGGACTGAACGTCAAGTCACGTCACCTCAGCCACGTTTCTTCCGCGTGCGTGCAGCACGCTCTCACGATTTACTATCGAGAGCCACCCCCCCAACCCCGACCCCGTCCGCCCGTTGCACACGCATCTCGTGTCTGAAATCAAAGGACGCGTTCTCATCCGAACGAAGTCCCAATCGTCTCGCGTCCCTCCGACGTCGCCGTCAAAGAAGTCCCGAGGACGTCCCGAAGAATCCGAACCGTAAGAACCCGTGCGGGCGACACATGCCCGACCACTGTCTAAATTTAAATGCGGCATTCGCTCGCCAGTCATTAAGGAGCAGGAACAGCAGGCAAGGCGCATACGCGTGCACACGTGTCCGCCTGATCAGCTGGTCCGCACACGTGGTCCTGGGACGGAGTCCCTACCACCTATGACAGCTCCTGCAGCCAATGACAGTTCAGTCGAGTCTTCGACGGGGGAAGACTGCGCGCTATCGGGATTCCCATTTTTCAGTCAAGGCTTCTTCTGGCCTGTCCACCTCCGCGTCCCACGTTTATCCGTCTATCCTCCTGCATTCTCGTTCGCTTTCTCTCTCGTTCGGCCTTTCGGGCAACCCTGGACCCATAAGCGAACTCGAAGAGAGACGGATTGATGCGAGGGACGTGCGAGAGACGCGTATGACCACGTATGCACATGGATGCTCCTACGACTTCTATCCGGGGGGGGGGGGGGGGGGGGGGGGGGGGGG
>JARQTH010000611.1:60186-94373 GCA_030142595.1 Trachelus iudaicus
CCCCCCCCCCCCCCCCCCCCCCCCCCCCCCCCCCCCCCCCCCCCCCCCCCCCCCCCCCCCCCCCCCCCCCCCCCCCGAGAGAGAGAGAGAGAGAGAGAGCGCGTTAGCCGTGCGCGTGCGAGGGAGCGAGAGAGAAGATCAACCAGGGAGTTTATATATCTGCTCGTGACGCGAGGGGTAGCCAGTCCCGGCCGATCGATAGTTGAATGCCCTCTAGTTGACATGCGTAGCCCCTACCTGCTACCACCTCTACAGTTCGACCGTGATAACTCTTCGCCTCGTCCCTTCCTCTCTGAGCTCACCTACTCGCTCTTGCTCTCTTCGTCCTTCAGCGTGTATACCCGCGGACGCTCTCTCTCTCTCTCTCTCTCTCTCTCCTTCGCACTCGATACGTGGCTCTTTCCATGCAATGCAAAAATAACTCGATACTCGCTTTATCGACGTAACCATTGACTAGCCAGCGCGAGAGACTCCGATCAAACGTACTACCAACAATCTCCATTGAGACACGCCGACGCGTCGTGAACTCATCTCGACTCCTGAAACTCGGTCCAGGACACTTCACAGTTTACGTCCTGCGTCCCAGTACCGTGACGCGTACACGATATACAAAATAAAATAATAAACGATCGCTTCGACAGCTTCGATCCGATTCGATGACTCGCAAGTTATGATTATTAAATTTACGACAGCCGTCGATTTGATTTATCCTTAAAATATTTCTGTCGCTAACATTTTCTTCGGACTAAGAGGAACGAAAAGACTCGCCTGGCATCCGTTCGTACTGATTTGTCGCGCGAGTCGCAGTTACGACGAAGGGACTATAGACTCCAAGTGCATAGGCTCGAGACCGAGACCGAGACTCGAGTGCACACTACACCTGCAACGCCATTGCAGCTACCTTCTAGTATGCTCCGTATATACAGATATAGCGATGCACTCTAGTTTCCCCTGCGTCAACGTGTGCGTAAAAGGCGCCTATTGATTTTGCTAATTAATGGACTTCGATTGTCCAACCTGCAGCCGGGATTGCAGGGAATCGCAAATGAATCGAGGAGACTCCATCGATCCGCTACCAAATCACCTCGATTCAAATCGCAACGCGTAACGAGTAACTTATCCGGCCCACCCCCCGCCCACCCCCACGGTCGTCATTAGTTTTTCTATTTTTCTCCCTCGCGCCTGTACATTCGTCTTCTCAATTCTGCACTGCCCATTCTCGCCTGTAGTCACGGTAACGATCGACTCCACGTGTCTCCCCCGGCTAATTTGCCAATAGGAGGAACAAGTGCAATTTCGTATGTTAAATGGAAAAGATTAGAAACCATCGAACAACAGCGAGTATCACGACGACCGAGACGTCAGCTGGTATCTCTGTCCATGAGATAATCTGGATCATTGAAACGTATCCCCCCCCCCCCCCATCAACGTGTCATTAGTCCGATGACGTCACTGCGAACTGCCGTCCGGAAGGAGCCAGATGATCTTAGCCCGTTTCCCGCTCGGCGACACGAATTTCAGTAACGAACACGAGGAATTGACGCGAAATAAGTAGGAGTGTGTGTGTGAGAGAGAGAGAGAGAGAGAGAGAGAGAGAGAGAGAGAGAGAGAGAGAGAGAGAGTGGGTAGCAAGGACGAGAAAGAAAAGGAAGGAGACATCGGATACTCGGTCGATATATACAAAGCATATTACCCAACTGCGTTGATGACGTATCGAAAAGAAAAGCCCGGATACGAATAAACCTTCTGATAGTAAATTATATCGAGGAGCGTGCGCGCCTTGTGGTTTTCGGTGAATTGGCCCGGGATCAGAGGTAACCTCCGCTCGTTTAATCTCTATAAAATGCACCGGCAGCATCTACGTGCTCTCGCGTGGAATAAAAGGAGAGAGAGAGGGCAGAGAGCGTCAACCGAGTGCTCGGTGCTCGAAGTGAAGTGTCGAGGGAGCAAGAAACAAAAAAAAAAAGAAGCAGCAGCAGCCAGTCCGAAAATCAATGTCTCCCTTATTGCCGAGTAGTGTTATCCCGAGTAACAGGGCAGCCGATGCACGAGTCACGTAATCACCCAGTCATGTATATATATATATATATATACACGATATAAGATGTAGTCGTAGCTACAGTAATACGTGTACGTGTGCAAGTAGGTAAATGCGGGCCAAATCCAACCAACCGAAGACTCGAGCAGCCAATCCAAAAGCAAGAGACCCGACCCTGAGTCTATCGTGACTCGTGACGTCTCTTTGGCTTTCACGTTGACGAAACTTTGGCGTAAGCGACTCGCGCCGTGGATCGAGAGTGCGCGAGCTGGTGCGACGCAATCCAATGGATATCTTATCAGCGGCCGTACCGATAATATCGAGTGGCCCCGTGCGCTGTGTCGCGCCAGAATCACGACGAACATTTTTTTTTTTTTTTAATGTAAGAAAGAGAGGCAAAATTCGCTTCGGGCGTGACCGACGAGTGAGAGAAAAAAATGGTAAAAATTTTTTACTATCGATTCGATAAAGTCTCGATCGACGCATCGGTTGTTTACTACGAAAAGTACCGTTGCGCGAGAATCGATCTTTGGTATCTCGGAATTGTATTAATTGTAGATCGAGATCCACTGCCGGTCTGCATCTCGCCAGGCAAGTCCTTACGGACGATCGAGCGAATCGAGAGAGACGTCTGGTAGGGACTCGGAGATTGCTTACTCTGCCGCCGGTATTACAGACGGAGTCGGAGGAAAATACGGGAGGAGGAAGTAAATATCGAGTGGGCTGGAACGACGGTCGTAAGTTACAAGGCGCAAAGTCGCTATGATGGATTTTGTTTGGAGAGGCAGACATTACCGGTTCGCCGCTTACGTAACGAGCGCCTCCATTATGCGGATATGCATGCCACCCATATTTCTCCGAAGAGCTAATATCACGGAGCTCTTGAGAGGACACGGTAAATCTCGAAGGTTTATTATCCATTCCGTCTGTGCTGCTCGCGGTAACGCGGAGACGAGGGAAACCTTGAATCGAGCGAGCGATAACGAATTTTTAAAGTCGGTATCGAGAGTGCCGCGATGAATCGGCCGGATCGAAAGAGACGAATTTGAAGGACTCCGAAGGTGGGGGAGAGAGAGAGAGAGAGAGAGAGAGAGAGAGAGAGAGAGAGAGAGAGAGAAGGAAAATTCTAGACGTCGATTTATTCGTGGTATTAAAAAAGAAATATTACTCTTACGGGGGTGCGAGAGAACGTGAAATGAATATGACGTAGACTCGAAGCAGAGAATTCTCAAAATGAGGCAGCTTTCCTGAAAAACAAGTGACGTCCTAACGAGCGATAAGTCTTATTAATAATCTCGACAGGACTAGGCGACGCCAGGCGTCTTCCTCGTTCTTCTCGAAGAGGGACACGTCCCGTTTCTGTCCATCAGCGACGTCAACCGGCCTGCAGGGTAGACAAACGATGCCGGGACTATCGATTACCAGGGTAGCCCGAGACTCGCCTATAACCCCTTCGCGCTAACTACCCTCACGTATAATAAGGACTTGGAAAAGTCTCGCGGAAAGAAGGTTAATAGGGTATCGGCTTATAAATATAATTATCTGTACTATAGGTATAAGAGGCTCCCCGATCGTGATCGGACTCGATCCGTCCCTAAGCGTGTAGCGTGGTAACCATGGGACCATGGAGATAGACTAGGGACTATGGGGACGATCGACTATCGGATGGGTAAACCCTATACCTGGAGTAGAGGAGTAGGGTGCTAGGTTGCGCAGGTCAGGGCAGGTCAAGGCACTCCGAAGAGAGGTTTGTTTGTGTGTTACGGGCTGCTCGTTCACGCTCACGTTCACGATGACGTTGACGCACACGCGCGAAAACCAACAGGGCAAGAACAGGTGCCCAGCCACCTGCACTCCCCTCCCTCCGTCTACGACGGGGACCCTTTAAATTTTAAAGGCCCAAAACGAAGGGAGGATAACAGTCCTGGAGGATATCAAAACATCCTGGACTCTCCGGTCACTTCCTATTTCCCGTGGGCTCTTTCCTATTGGCTCTTCTCTCTCTCTATTTATTTTTTAGGTCTCCGAGTTTCGGGGCGCATGGCGGAAGTGCGCGATTGCGCACTCTGCGGCCATTGCGCCGTATAGTACCACGAGCTTCTCTGCCCATCTACAACTACTCTCAATCAACTCTAAACACTACCTACTATCTTCATTGATCTCAATGAATCCTACTGAACGTAAACATTCCTACTGTCGTAGAGATATATAGGTATACCCCTCGAGAAGAACTCGCTACCCGAAATGCATGGATGGATGGGATAAACGATGAAAATCAATAAAAATGTTAAACGTATACTTATCGAGATGGGATAAGAGTTATTGGGTACGGATTATAGGCGCGAGTGGCAAAGTTCACTGTGGCTGAAGACATCAAGGACTTGTCTAAACAACAAGCCGCGTCACGTGCAGGCGGAATCATCACGTACGTGAATTCCGTGTTCTCTTAGGATAGACTCGAAGGTAGTCCATAGCGGAACGCTGTTAGATAATGTTCGTCATATGTAACAATTAGGACAAGGAATACCCGGTTGGACAACATTAAGGAGGCAGCAGGGAGAACGCGTATCACGTGGCACGGCGCATGCGAGAGGGCGGTCCCGATTACGCGCGAGCATAACCAAACAAGTAATACGTAATATCCAAGTGGCACCTTTATTGAAGAACGGCGTGTTCCAGATCAGAGGATCATTGGCGGAAGGTGTTTCCGGTGGGGCTGTGCCGTAAGCTCGAAACATCTTCCAATCGGATGATGCGATGTTGGACGTTGAATCGCTTCTCCACGAAATCGCGTAACTCTCAAGCACTTCCGGCGCCACACTTGCACTTTGAACCCACGAATAAGCTGCCAATCCGCGATATCAAACGACACTCCGTCTGACAACTCTTTCGAACGAAAGGATCTTGACGATCGAGAGGACCTCTCTCCTCCTCTTCGCGGCTTCTTTGCTGGTCTCGATAAATTATTGCGATATCGAGATATCGAGATATTTGGATATTTTCTGGTGAGGCCCGCGCGCGCACCCTCCACTCGCTAGTCTCGTTACTTCTTTCGATTCGTTGGTCTGCTTGTCTCTCTCTCTCTCTCTCTCTCTCTCTCTCTCTCTCTCTCTGTCTCGGAATCTTTTTATCTCTTCTCCTGACTGGCCTCTCACTCCTTTCAAAGACTCTAGACCGGCCGTGCTACTGTATGACGGACGTCATTTAACCTGCGGTTCAAGTCACTGCCAGAGTCATCAGCGTAAACGCGGCTCGATCGTCTTCACGATCTCGAATCCCTCGACAGTTAACGAACCACTCGATAAGATTCACAGTAACGATAGCTTCGAGATACGTCACTCTACCAGTCCAGAGAATTATTCCATCGCCGTGTGTTATTCTTGAAAAGTAATTCCATGCACCTCGTTTAGTTCGTATATCACACGCGCACGCTCGAAAAAAAACGCTTGATAACCGATAAAAGTACACACGCGAGAAACCGTACTCCGAATATCTTCCACGGCAATGACAGCTCGCGTACGCCACTAGTTCGACCTTCCGTATCTACCGCTTCCTCCCTCTCGTCCTTCGTCACGCGCTCCTTTGCTTTTGGCCAGAGTTTTCTTCTTTTTTATTTCCTTCGGTTTTTTTTTTCCAGAGGCGTGGTTGAGGTTACGCGAAACGACACGTTTAATGCGCGCTGCTCGGAGTTCGGTAGAGGAATGGCCGCTGTGCGATGGTCTCTGGCCCCCAGGCGTGGGAGGAAGCAAGGGTGGGATTCCCGGGGCGAGGGAGAGGGGAGAACTACGTCAGGACAGAGACAGACCGACACTGGCTGACGTACGTCCCGAGAGAGACAGACGAGCGCTGTGCGAGCGAAAGAGGCAGAGCGATGCCAGCGCCGCTCTTGACTGACGGAGACACTACTATCTGGCTGACTGGCTACCAGGAGTGGGGAGAATATGCTTGCACCAGCGAAGGCAGCGGACGTATCGGCCGCCAGGACCGTATCGTGTCGACTGGGCACCCGTGATATCTTCAACTGCTACCAGTTAGTCCCAATATAAACTGTGTTCGTCACAAAAGATCTTTTGACAATTTCTTCGTTCTAAACGCAATCGAATAAATGACGGAGTAGAAAGAATAACTGGATAGTTAAAATTCATAAAAAAATTTTATAAAAAATATAAACTGATCGACCTGGGAGCTATCGCGTTAATGATAACAAAGTGACGCGAGAGTATCGACTGTGCTACGCACGATGCTAGATCACTGAATCAATTCATGTTGTATCTTTAATCAACCGAGTTTCACGCAATTACAGGGTATCGTAAACCGTTGATACGGTACTGCACGAGTGGTGGTCGACGTCGTGGTCGAGGGGTTCGAGGGATCCGCGAGGAGGTGGCGAGGTGAGGTGCGGGTGGGTGGTAGGGTAGTACGAGAAGGGCTACACGAGGGGAGGCAGGAGCAGATAAAAAAGACAGAAGAGCCTGTTACGCATGTGCGTATCAGGGTGAGAGCGAGACGCAATTATTCCGTGTTCGAGCAACATAAGTATGACAGAGCTAAAGCGGGGCTCAGACACGCGCACACAGAGCCTTCCAGAACGCAAAGGGATCTTCCTTCCACTAGCCGGCCACTCTTTGCTACTCTTTCCCGGTAGGCTAGCCATGTATATCTGTCTCTCTCTCTCTCTCTCCTCTCTCGCTGTGACGCACACCCTCACACTCTCGAGTCTTGAGCATCGAAACGCGATGACTCAAAACACGCGCCTGTGGGGCCGGCATAATATTAGTAATGCCTACGTATGTTGCGTGCGATACTCACGGACCGATAACCCCAGGCGTTTCAATTTCGACTGAATTTACCAGGCACTTCGCCCTCTGCCACCCACCTATTTATACTCTCGATCCTGATCCTCTTAAAACTATCCACAGACCATGGACCGGTCCCACGTATTTTCCAATGACTTGCGGATTCCCCTTACTGCTCCAGAACTTGCATCCCTCAGAAGCGACGACGTTCGGCTCATCGGGCCTAGCAATCGCTACGCTATCGGGCCATAGGAAGACCCAAGAAGACAGATCCTGGTCATCCTGGACCAGGAGACCTCATCGAATCTTGAAGGCCCCGAAATCCCAAGGTCTATCTTGTCCGGTACAACGTAGTGCGCGACGCAAGATATATGCTAATTTTTTCCATGCACGCGAAATCGCGAGCGTTGCACGTACCCGACTCTTTCGAAGGTACTGGTGAGCGATACGTACGAGTGCTCTGAAAGTGAACGTCACGTATACTCCAGAGGACAAACTTCTCGATAGAGTCCTCGAAAGGAAAAAAGAAAAAGAAAATAAGAAAACAGAAAAAAAAACAAAAAACTCGAGCGATTTATTCGCGATGCGTCCGTCTGAAAGGAATATTCGCGAGGGACGCGGGGCGAGGCGACGGGAAGCAGTCGATTTAAACGGGACGTAACGTTCGTCTTCGCTGTCCTCTTCGACGGCGACGTCGTTGTCGTCGTTGCAGTGCCAAGGACGGGAACGCGAAAGTCACATCGATTTTATGTCGCTCTCATGCAAATGCGCGAACCGCCGCTTCTCTCCTTTTGTCTCTGGTTCACCTTTTTACCATACTCTTGCTCCTTCGCGTTCGGCTGACTGATTGTCAGTTCACTCCTACGCATCAACGGAGAAGCGTCCAATATTCTCGCGCTATTCGATTCCAATATAGTCGCCCTATAGAGAGATTCGGCCCATAAATTCCACGCTACAAATCTTTCGACAACTTCGGCGTAAACGTACCGATATCCCGAGGATGTTTCATTTGTTTCGCATTCAAAGGTCAAAGTGCCACTTACAAACGTACGTCAGGCTTGGCCGACCGTAGAAAGACACCGTAAGCGAGTCGTCGAATCAAATCTAAAGAGCACCGCGGTTATTTCCGGTTTCCGGAGAGTCGTGGAAAACACGATGCCGCAGAGGCGCATTTCAGTAGCGTACGCCTAATGATTTCATAAAGGGGCACCGTGGAGCATGAAGTAAAAAAAAAAAATTTTTTTATTCTCCCATACATACACGCACGCACCTCCCTCTCCTCTTCTCTCCTCCCCTCGTCTACCCACTCACCTATCAGCCATTAACGTACGCACCGTGTGCGTACACGCATAGGTGCGATCTAACGCAATTTACCAAATCGTGTGAAAGCAGCGACTCTCTGTAATTCGGTGGGTCGGTCGGTAGAAGCGACGCGAAGGCCTTCGGGGGCAACGAGGACAGCAGGGTCACCGAGACCCCACGGTACCAGTTAAGAAGGTCGATCCACCTTGAGGTCCCGACTATCGACTTCTTTCCCTTTCCCTTCCCGCGTGCACCGAAAGATGGAAAAGGGCGCGAGACAGAAAGAATGCAAGTAGAGTGCATCGTTGCGTCCAGGAGAAAGGCGGACTAGAGAGAGAGAGAGAGAGAGAGAGAGAGAGAGAGAGAGAGAAAGTTCAAAGGACAAAAGAAATCTACAGATTCGGAATCCCAGAGGGAAACGCTCGGAAGTTGCGGTCGGTTCCACTTATGTGTTTATATCCATGTAGCGACACGAAGGATGGTTTAATCAGTGTCCAAGGTTAGGCGACACAATTATTAGTGCGAGTTGCGACACTGCCTCGCGTCCGTGTTAATGTACTGTTGGTGTGTGTTTTGTGACGCACACCCGTTACGTAACAGTGTCAGTCGATACGTGCAAGCAGAGTATGCTTACACCTACCGGTCTTCTGCGTGTATCCTACGAGTCTACACACTATACTCCTATGCTCCATGACTGTAACGACTATAGAACTGTAAGACTGTAGGACTATAGAACTATAGGACTATAGAACTGTAGGACTATAGGGCCACAGCACCATGCGACTCGAAAGAAAAGACTAGGTACGAGGAGATCTTCTTGTTGCGTTTACTTGGCGTCGCGTTCCGTTTAAGCGTAACGCCTTTCAGAGGCGTCGACGCGCACCTCTCGTGCTCTCGACTCTCAATGAAAATATCCAGACACTCGCGCCTTGGCCACAGACACCGATCGAGAAGTACCCGACTGTACCCGACTGTACCCGACTGTACCTATCTCACGATTCCGCGGCCGATCGTTACCGCTCGCTGACCGTGCGCCATCCGATGTAAATAAGAATCGTCACGACAGGTTTCTCGATCGCGTCTCGCCGTTCGTAGAAGCTGCCCGAGTCTTCGGGTGCGTAATGATTTTTCGAATTATCCGCGTTTATTTCGCACTTTGAGTTTCCCGTTTTGCTCGTAAACCGCGGGAGGATTTATAAATTACGGGAATCGGGTGTTACGAGTATCGGTTGGATAACAGAAGAACGTGATACGGTGGGTAATACTCGTACGAGGAGCGGGAGGTAGGCGTGTGGAGGTGCCTGTTGAAAAAATGAAAAATTTTCAAGAGGGCGTCGGAGTCGACGAAGGAGGTAAAAGTGCCCGGCCGGCATTCGAGCGTTTCCTGTTTTTGCTGAAAGTCGAGGGGGGAGGGGAGGGGGGCACCGATGCAAAAATGCTAATGCGGCGAAACGGGGACTCGCGAATACCACGCGCTCCCGTGCAAACGTGCAGAAGCGCATTGCGAAAACGCCGAGGCTTCCTTCTGGCGTGTGCGAATCCAAGAGTTTGTATTGGCTTAACGGAATCGTCGTTGACGCACCCTGCGACGCTGCCTGAGTTTCTATCTCGACGACGCAAGGCTGTGTGCACAGGCATTCCGCATGGCGTAAGGACGTCGCCGGTTCTGCGAGTAATTTCGACGACTGGTACGAATATCGAAGTCACGCCGGCTCGAGGCGTCACTCGATACGTCATAAGGACGTAAATCATTTAGTATCTCTAGAAAATGTCATTTTCTTGTCACTCCTGTAGCCGCACGCCGCGACGCTACTGACATCACTGACGGCGTCTACTGTCCTAGGAAAAGTCTCTGGTCGGCAGTGTTAAGTGTTGCAACGATACCAAGGAGAGAGAGAGAGAGAGAGAGAGAGAGAGAGAGAGAGAGAGAATCTTTGCAGAGTCCATACCAGACAGAGACTCTGTGAATTTCCTGAAATATGCAAAAGGATTTCATTGGGGACCCAAGATAAGAAGGAAGACATTAAACGTCGGCAAACGTAGCAGACAGACCAACCGACAGCTGAGCCAAAGTTTCAGAGAGGCCAGGAACGACTTTGGGACTTTTACTTTGGACAAAGGGGTGCAGCAGGGCACAGACTCTTCCGGTTCCCGAAGGAATCCTGGGGGAAACGAGGCGAGGAGAGACACAGTGTGCTCTTATCTCCCTCTTCTCCCTTTCGCCAAAGTAAGCGGAAGTAAGGAGTAAGCAAGGCTAAATTTAGACTCCGGCGTCTGCTCATCCTTCGGTGTCCGCTACTACGCGTAGTCCCCTCCCCTGTATTCCTCTCTCTCTCTCTCTCTCTCTCACTCTCACTCTCTCTCACTCGCTCCCACTATCAGACTGTCCCTACCCCCCACTCCAGCAACAGAATTCGCTGCTCGTCCATCGACGCCAAAGTATGTGCGCCCGTTCGAACGACGCCTTGACACGCGTATGCGTAAGCTCCTCTTCGAGGGCCAGACCAGCTGACTGCCAAAACAGCTGTGAGCGTCACGACGCCTGGCGTCTACTTTCCAGCCGGTTCCTGCCAAGATTTACTCTTACCAGACCGCGGAGAGACGCTCTCGCTCCTTATCGTCGTCTGCCGTAGACACGTGACCCCGAGCGTCGTTCCAGGAGACGTCGGATTCGCACGGTATCCCCAAGCAATACGTACGCGTCGCGACGGCCCACTTTCGTGCCCCGATAATTTCACAATAGCTCCGAGACTTCGCCGCGGTGTCAACATGTCAGATATTGCTCGGACGGAGGTTTCGGTCTGGCCCGAGGGAACGAGAAAGAGTCAGGGGTCAAGGGTCACGAGGCGAACGAGCAAACACGTTACTTTCCACGAGGAACCATTGGCAACCAATCGGAGCCAATGGGGAACCGTACGGGGGAACGACGCTCACGAAACCCTCGTGGAATTGTGGCGAAGCAGCGATAAGACCGCCAACCAAAATTCTTATCATTCCGAACTCGGTTCGGTCACGGGTGGCCGTAAGATTTTTGATTGACAATACCGATACGGGCTACTAACTGCTGGACAACGGTAGATAATTATTGTTGTTGTTGTTGTGGTTGTAAAATTAAATAGTACTACCACCAACGCCAGTCGCAATTCCTTATCGGCCTTCTTATCGCTCGGGGACCTCGCCTCTCCGATATCGCTTAAGCCGCGCAGTCAAATGAAACTCGACTCTCTTGCTTAACGCGCTGCACGAGCTCAAAACAATAAACCGAACTCGGTACCGACGCATTACGCAATCCCTGAGTGTCCCATTGTTAATCGTTACAACACGATCCAGTCTCCGTACGAGAATCCCCACTCGATTCCTCATTTCTTGGAGAATCCGGACGTCTTCCGGGAAGGAGAATACCCATCGTCAAATTTTACGGATACTCTTGAGATATTTAAAATTATTTTACGTACAGACAACGA
Source organism: Trachelus iudaicus (assembly GCA_030142595.1). Taxonomy (NCBI): domain Eukaryota; kingdom Metazoa; phylum Arthropoda; class Insecta; order Hymenoptera; family Cephidae; genus Trachelus; species Trachelus iudaicus. The sequence goes on from JARQTH010000611.1 coordinate 71,787, forward strand.
GCCTCCATTTCCTCTATAGATATAGCTGCCATAGTATTGTTATCGTACCGTCGCGAAAATCCCATAAAACTGTTATCAACTCGCCCCCTGCCATAAAGCATAATGCAATCCTGGCCAGGCACATACGGTCGTTCGGATTAAAATTCGTAGATAACAGTACTCGGTGCATATACGCCAAATAGCAACAGCGGCCATGACGCAGCCAGTGCATTCGCTGCAGTTTGCTGCACCGGGAACTGCATAGAACCGAGCAACACGCGAGGAAGAAGAAGGACGGATCTGATTCCGGTGGACTCGTTATTCTTTCCTATCTCTTTTTGGGCGTGTTGCCGCTGCTATCTCTCCGTGCACGTTACCTTTTATCGGGGTTCGATGGTTTTTCTCAATAGCCGCTCGACGTTCGCCCCACCGTTATGTACTTCGTATACCAATCGGAAACCATACGGATTAAGATTCTAGAGTTTCAACTAGTATATCGAGATAAGTCAAGTGCTCTCTTTGTATACTTTATTGTGATTTTTGGTGAGTTGTATTTTTTTTTTTTTTCGATAATTTATTTTAAATATCTTATTATTCTAAACCTGCATAATTAGGACGAATCCAGCGTCTCGGATCTGGAAATCTCAAATCCTTCAGAGGATTCGTGTCACTTTCTGTCGACTTTGCCGATTCTATCCTTGAATTTACGTAAGACTTCGCTTAGATTCTTCACTCGTTTTGTTAGGTTTCCAGATACGTTATACAATATATATGCTTATGAGGTAAGCTTTGTGAATCGTTATATACGTTATTATACATATATATATATATATATACATATATGCTTTGATCAATTTTGAGAAATTTTTTCAAAAAAGTGCAGAAAAGTCGTACAACGTACAATGAAAAATTGTTACTGACTTTTACGAATTTCACACGTTTTATGTGATTTCAACAAGTTTCACGATAGCGCCTGATAATCGATACTCTCGAACGGGAAGGAGCAGGGGGAGGGGGCTGTGAAATTTTTATTGAGAGGATTTTGACAGTTCATCGAATCTAACGTGATAAGTGTTCCTGGCTCAAGGGTGACCATTGAGCGAGGACAGCAGACGAGAAAGATTCTGAAAGAAGTTCCGAGATTGGAAGGCGGCAGGGAGAAGGGAGGTTTATAGCAATTCTAGACTAGGGGATGGAGTTGGGGTGTCGTGGTGAGGGGATGGGGTTGGGGAGGGGGGGGGGCAGCACACGAGCCAAGGCTAAGGGGGCAATGCACTCAGAGCCTCGGCTGAATCCTCCCCTAGACACACGGAAATGACGTTGTTGATGGATCCGGGCTGCGGGGGTGATTGATGAGCCCCCACTAGTACCAACCCCCATTCTACTCCCCCCACTCCCTCCCAAACCAGCGACACCCCATCCGATGGCTGATCCCCTGCTGACCTCGATCTTCCGAATTTCCCCGAGCAAACTTGTTTGGAAGATCCACGATCCGGAGGCTGCGTTGCTCATCCGGAAGACCCAGGTGCCAATGTTCCTGAGGTTGCCAGAGGATCGGTTCCGGCCGTGACAAAGTATCGGATGAAACCGGAAATCGATAGAAACGTAATACACGGGAAATGATACGCGCAGTGCCGATCGAAGAGATCCAGAGTATCCCGATAAATCTTAATCCGCGACGGAAGGGCCGATAACGGCAAGGAGGCTGCTCCTCGAACGATTAAATAGAAATCCCCGAGTGATTGCGTCACGGAACGACCCCACGAGATCGACCCATATCGTCGAGATAATTAAACACTAATTTAAGTTCACTAATTATTCTGGGTATACAGAATGCAAAGTGGTGGCTCCTGACGATACAGAAGATACGGCGCCAAGATACAATCCGGGACACTGGAGACTGTGTATACACGCTTGGGTCTAAGAAGCTCAGGAAAATCCTAATGTCTGAGAATGATATAAAAGCTGCCTCTCGCAGGGGATAATTAATTTAATGGTTCACTCGCGAATCGAACTAACCACGCGATACCATCGGATCGCGTAGCGAGGAGATTTTCATTACTCGAGATTTGTTTTAACGTTCTCTTCCTCTTAGTTCCTTCTCCTGTGAACCTCAACCTCCGACCCCGCCGACCCCGCCGACCCCGCGCACGCCACCCCCCCCCCCCCCCCCCCGGTCTCCTGCCTACGTTAATGCATTTCCGCGACTGATTGCTAGACGGTTAGTTAATGCTTCTACCTTTCTGATTGGATCGTATAGAGAAGGGGGGATATTTCTATGCAAGGGTGATAAGGGGGGAGGGGGTGATAAGGAAAAGAGAAACAGCAGACTGCAGTGGGACAACGTGTATGGAATAGGCGCGAGTGAGAAATTGGGTGGAATAAAGGAAAACGTAATTAAAGGTTGTCGAGGTAATTTTAGCTGGAGACTTTGGAAAAAACAACTGTACACTTTTCTCAAGGGTGAACGATAGTTGGGGGAAAAAGGGAAGAAAGGAGAAGCGGGGAAAAGAAGGAGGAATCCGCAGGGGTGGCCGTGTCTTATTGTCTGAGGTGAAAAAGATAGGATGGAGTATCTGAGAAATGGCTTAAGGGTGATAATGGGAACGTGGATGCGATAGGACAAAAAAATTACCCCTTGGATAAAATGGGGGTGGGGGGATGTACGATTTTCATCTGACAAAGACTTAATTGGACTGTAATTGGCTAAAAAGACTGATTGGCCGAGTCTTCTTTACGGTCGGACGCTTCTCGAGTTTTACGGTTTAAATGTAATCGGGTGGACGTCGCGACGCATAGAACGACTCTACCGACGCGCTTGAATCCTTTAGGTTCACGAAGACAAGAGATACGGAGAAATGGGAAAAAATGGAGCGATACCGAGTCATAAAAAAAATGTCAAAGTAATAAAAAAAAGGATTCCTGTCGTTAAGATCTTCCTTCCTCTTAAGTATCTCGAGTGAAAACACTGCAAATAAAGATTGCGAGAGCCAACGTCATTCTTTTCAGATTCGAATGAAATTTCACTTTGCCGCCATAACAATTTTACATCGTCCAGCAAGAAGGTTAAAAGTTCCAGTCGCAACGAGCGAGAGAGAGAGAGAGAGAGAGAGAGAGAGAGAGAGAGAGAGAGAGGGAGATACACAATTTTTGGAAATCTGGACTCCCCGTAGACGGAAACCAGGAATCAGGAACTGTAGGACCTACATTGCCGCGGAGACCTCAGGAGTTTCTTTTAGCTTTTCTTATCTTCGTGTCCCTCCCTTGTCCCCGTTCCAACCTGTTCAGAGAGAACTTGGAATTTGATATGGAAAAAAAAAGTTTCCGAGGATGAGTTATCCAGGATGAGGTGGAGCCATCCCCACCCCCTGCCCTTCCCACCAGCCCGGGCGAAGGAGCAAGGAAAAACTCGAGTGATAAAAGTTACAAGGATTCGTGGCTGAAGGCGTTGTAGCGATTGAACACACACGCGGCGCCATTGCGAAATTACAACTTGGCTGCAACTCGTTAGGCAGCATCCTCACGTACCCGCTGTTGTACTTTGCTAGTGGAAATTCTCTCCGGTAAGTCTGGTCTTCGTCTAGGTCCCCGCTGGGCCAGTGCAGACCTAAGTTAGTGCCAGACCTTCGATTCTCAAAGTGAAATTTCTACCAGGACTAACCTGGCGCCATCTGGTGTTTCTGGCGATTCTACCGATGCTGCTGGTACGATGCCCTTTGTACTGAGGATGATTTTCATTGCGACGCTCGAAGGAACCAATTTAGCAGTACACTCCGGAGAGACGATTATCAGCGGAGCCTTTAAATAGCAATTACAGGCGAAGCGGTTCGCGAATCGATGCGAATCTTCCTTTTCGTTTTCCCAACGGCAACGACCAGTCGTTTCAGCGACGATCGTGTCGCAGACGGAAATGAAATTTGCGTTAGATGGAAACGGAAGTCGGGACGGAGTGAAAAGATTCGACGTGGGAACGAAGAGCAGTCAGGATTCCTTCCAAGGAAATCGTATCCTCGTTACCATGCGTCTCTATGGTCCAGACACATTCGCACAGCCACACGCACACTGTAGCGCAGCGTGCGTCAAACGAGAAAATGAATTTCAGGGTCGAAGACGCTCGAGATGAAGGATCGTTCAAAGGATCATTTTCCAGGCTCTCCGTTTTATTTATTAGATTTGACATTCTACGACGACGTCCGTTGCTGCAGTCGCGATTGCAGTCCAGACCTAACGACGGCGGAGCTCAAGAGAAAAGTGGCTACGCGCACGGAGTCAATTTAGAAAAATATTGATAAAAGGAGCAAAGCAGTCGGCGAGCCAATGGAAGTTAGTAAGGGTTGATTTCCAATTGAAAACGAACGAGTTGGCGGAAGTACGGAAGCGTCGCGACGCCGACGTTGATTTTCATAATAATACGAATCAATCGGGGACCTTCGTTGGAACAGTGTCGAAGGGGGTAGTAGCGCAAAGAGTGGGGGAGGGGGGGCAAGGGTTCCATCCGCGAAAGGGTGGTCTGCGGAAGGGGTTGTTATCGGGGCGAGGGGAGCGAAGAAGTTAATTGCGAATGCAGTAAGGCGACGTCGTCGCTTATTAATTTCCCTAATGAATCGGCTGGCATTGGACCTGCGGGATTCGAGCCGTAATCAGCTAACCAGGTAATCGCGCGATTAAGTGCCTATTAATTGACTCACCTTTAGACACTCGCCTTTAGGGAGTACCTCGGGGTTCGTCCTGGTCGCGATTTCTCATCTCCGACGAGCGACCGGATGCGAGAAACGAGCGAATCATTGAACTCCCCTGCGTTTTACGAGTTGCCGCTCACTTGCGTGCGCCGCGTTTCGCTTCGTGCGCAATGAGCGACCGTAAGGCTTCGAAACTCCTATAGGAACGGACAGACCTACTGTACGACTCGGCTGGGATCGTCGCGACCTGTTAGAGTCCTGGATGTTCGTTTTCATCTTCATTAATTTTTCTCTATGACTTTTTTTTTTACGAAAGACAAGGCGGTACGCGCAACGCTGCGGTCTCGGCGACAGAACTCCGGCCAGCGGTGCAGAATCCACGCTCAAAGAAATCTTGCGGTTAGCCTATAAGTCTCTGGACCAATAACGCAGACTCCTCCGTAGACATCCTTCTAGCGACCTGCAGCGACACATAGAAACTCTCCTCGGCCGACAATACAGCGACTTTCGCCGGATTCTCATAAATTGACTTAACCTTTGACACGATCGTTTAACATAACCCATTAGCCGTGCTATTATTATACGTACGTATTCCCATGGATCCTGCTATTTTCATAGGATCGATCCCATCGAACGCACCAACGATAACTTCTAATGGAACTAATTGTTAATAGTAAATAGCGAACCGACCGACAGTTTTTATCTCCAGTACGTGATTGTAGCGTTACAACATTATATAATAGCATTACTCAAATTACACATCCACGGTTCGCTGCGTTTCTCTGTGCTCCTTGCATCTCCCTCTCTCTCTCTCTCTCTCTTTCTCCATACTTTGTCATTTCCCTCCTCTTTCGCTTCTTCGTACTTTCCTATCCCAGAATTCTAAACTACTGACAGTTATTCCTTAACGTTTCAAAGCCTTTTACACGAGGTGAGAATCGCACCTATATTCATACCGTATTAATATCGCAATACAAATTGGCATTGAAGATGATTGTAATTACCGGGCTAGCCGTTACTTTCCGAGTACTCGATGATTAGACTCTTCGTGACTAACAGCCATCTTCACGGTTCACTCGTATTCTCTTCATTCTCGTTATTCTACTCTCTCTCTCTCTCTCTCTCTCTCTCTCGCTCGCTCTCTTTCGCTCTCCATCATCGAATCCTACCTATATTCATAATGCAGTTTCATTATGAATGCTTTGTTAATTGACTCCAACTGCCGCGACACCCTTAACATTGTATCTACCGTTTTACACCCACCGAGCCTGACCCTAACCTAACCTAAGTCCACGTCCACAACCACTCTCAGGATCCAATGGTGCCAACAGGATGGCACCAAACCGCCATAGGCCACTCGACACGACGTCTAGCACCGTTTTCATAAATAATAGAAGCGTCTTCGTCCTCCCCGTGCGATTACCCTTGCGTCGGTAAGGGGAATGAAAATGCAGCAGAGGTTGGGGGTTGGGGGATGGGGGAAGGAGAAAGATAATGCTGTTATCTATTTGCCGAGAATTATTTATCCCGATATGCTCTTTCACGGAGAAAAGAAATGGCGATGTAAAGGCTACGAGAGAGACGACAGAGTCGACCGAGGTCAGAGGTCGTGGGGGCTACAGAGCCTGAGGTCCTGAGGACCTCAGTGCCGGCAGGGGGTGGGGCAAAGGGTCGTGAACGGGCTAATTAAAACTTACGAAATGCACTTTGATTAAGTAAAGCTCGAAAACAAAAAAGGACCAAGAGTCTAAGTGTATAAATGCATTATGGGTTGCGACTTTACGACGGGACCTCTTGGCTGCACCCCCCACAACCCCCAACCCTCCACTATCCACCCCCTTTGCTCCCTTGGACTCTTACACTGTTACCACCCTATTACCTACGTTACCTCTGTCTCACTTTATTATTATTTTCTTTTTTTCAACGTTTATCCCCTCTCCTTCCTATCTTCGTAAGAGACTCGCCAAACTCGCGTAACTTTACGCAAATTACGTTCCGTCAATTTTATAAACTGTTTATCAGCGACCATTATTGGACGCGAGACCGACCGACCGTAACCGTCTGAGCTTTTCCTTCTCGCAAGCGCCGAGTATCACTTTCCAATTTCCAATTCCAATTTCAATTTCGATCGTGACGCCCCTGCCCCCACCGTTGCCCCCCTTCCACCGCCAGAGCCGACACTATTCCCATCTTCCGGTGTCTCGATTATTCCCCCTCCTTGCCCCATCGCTCGCCAGTCTATCGTCGCCTCTGTATTCTTAACACCGACCTTCCTCCTCTTCGTATTCCGCTGGAGGAGGATCCTTTGAGGCCGAGCGTTAAGACAAAAGAGAGAGAGAGAGAGAGAGAGAGAGAGAGTATTCATTTATTCCTACACGATAAATACATTTATGAGAATATGGAACACGGCTCTTAAAGTGTCCAGATATAAAAATGGCCGTCATTAAGATCGACACGATGTTTTAGCTTTCTCTAGAATAATTGCCGTATCGGCGGATTGGCGATTCATCCACTCTTGCGCAATTACAATGGAACGACCCGTCGAGACAGCGTCGAATGGCGTCCCCGGGCGTCCCTCGTACCGACGCGACGAGTCACTATGCAAATGGTTCCTGGTGACGGTAACCGCCGTCAGAGAAACTCTTGACTGACGGGAGGGCCCCAGGTAATTGTCACAGTTCACGGGTGCCCCGCTCTCGGGATAATAAAAGCTTCGCCGTTAATAAGAATTAGTGCGGGAACTTTGAAATATTTTTTTCCAAGTTAATAAAGAAATTTGATTTTAAATTACAAGAAATTAAACTCCTCGAATTTCCGTCTGTAATTCACAATGCTTCGAGCTTTGCTTATTGTATATGCATAAATTCGGTATATGGTCAGAGAGATTGGAACGAAGTATAAAAAAAAAAAATATTGAAATGGCGAAACGAAGAAAACGGGAAAAAAAAAGGAGCAACCAAAAAACGCTACGCGTTATTCCCAATAATGATTCTCAGCGTAGCGTCCGGCTTTCATGTCGCGCAAACACGAATTTCCTTTGACAGTTTCGCCCGCACGAAATGAGACGGGAGCTTTCGAAATTTTTTGAAAAACAACTCACACAACTTCGACCAATCTCACGCACGCGCGTGCTCTCGTATTAAAACACACACAGTACCAAAAACGTCATATACAAACAGCATCCAGGTATTCGACTGCCCTTTCGATCCGAAAGCTCGTTACAGATGTGTCCCGCTGCCACATCGTGGATGCTGCCTGTACCACCCCGCCCTATATCTATATTACTAAAGCCTGATCAAATCCAGCTGTCGAGCCTACTCGAGGCGCGTCGCGCTTTTCCGCGGGTTCGTTAAAAAAGAATAATGTTCGACATAGCTGCACCAGAAAAAACAAAAAGGGTCACCTGGCGACCCTTATCGGACACATGTCCAGGTCGTTCGACAGCGGAGATAAAGTGATGAATAAAATTCCCAAAAAAAAAAAAAATGTACAGGTACGACCCTCCTCCGACTCCCAATGGACATCTGTACTCGATACGCAGAACGCGCGAGCAGCGCCAAGAAGACACATGTGATTGTAGAAATGTTATTGGCCGTGCCGCTCACATGCCGGCGCTGCCTTGAAGTTCTGTATAAACTCGTAGCTCGAGGTTCTACAAACAAGAGCCTTTTGAGTCTTTAGGAGAAAGATAGCTCGGCGCGCGACAGGACGAACCGTACGGCGTATCGCTGGTACAGCGAGTCGATCCAACTGGGGGAGGTCGTGATCCGAGCATTGTTCGTTCCGCGATATGATCTTACGATTCTCGGGCACGGCCCGTGGGCCCTGTCACAACCCGTGTATACATATAGGTACGTTCTCATGTGTATTCACGTGTGCGCATAGCGAGTCAACTACGTGCCCCCATTATGCTGGGAGTCCATACGCATTTGTATAAGGCGACTGCCACCGAAGTGGGCAGGACTTGGTACAGAGAGAAAGGAGCAAAGGATATTCCTACGTAACGCAATGATCCTCTGGCACTCGTACCGAATCTTGATCGTGCTGATGGGACTGTCTTTTTTTTGGGGGGGGGGGGGTGGTGGGGGGGAGAGTTTAAAAAGAATTCCTGGTTGGGAAATTGGATAAATCGTGGCGGCTGCGCTAGCTTGACGCTGATGTAACGAGTGAAATTGAGGTGATGTATAAGGCTTTATATTTTTTTGAAAAAAAAAAAAAAAATGCGGCTCTCTCACGTCACAAATAGACCAGGTCGTTACGGTGGAGGATCGGGGACACCTTCTTCGGCAAGGTGGGATCCTCGAGTCGTGACTGGGAGACCCTCGTATCGATCCGAGTATAGCTGAAAGTCCTGAGGGTCGGCAACACGCACGTTACTCAGCCACGCACGCACCTTGACGTTCTGCACTCGATAAGGTTTTATCTCGGTACTGTATATTTTTGGAATGTTTTTTCTCAAAAATACTCTTTCGAAAAATCAGCCGTTGGACGTCAGTGGAGAAGATAAGCGAACGACAGGATGATTGGGTTGAGTTTATAATCCAGTATAAAATTCATTGACCGTGGATAGTCTTCTAGGATCGTAACGACCTGGCGTCGCGTCGCGTCGCACGTAAATCATAGCGAGATGAAAGCATGAAAGAGCCGACGTATAAAAAGCCATCTAATCCAGCCGCTTTACTCATTGATAATAAAATCCTCCAGATAAATGCTGCTTAACGACTGGACGTCGTCCGTAAGGCGTATTAACGTTCCGTACGGCAACGTCCTTTTCTATCTTCCCGTCTTCCACGTCCTTATTTCCTTCTCTCTCCGACACCCCAGAGCCCTATAATTCCCTCGCTCTACACCGGTTACGCGTATCGGGATAGGAAAGAGAGAGAGAAGACATGGTCCCTATGCGGAACGATAAAAAAAAAAGAGAAAGACAAGAAGTAAAAAGGTGAAGAGGAAAAAAAAGGCGGAAGTCGAAGTCCAAAGGCGTGGCTTTTGGGTCCAGCTTCATCCGGCCTCGTCCTTTACGAGGGATTAAGTCCTCCATTGACATTTCACGCTCGCAGCCACCCTCGCTCACGAGAGTCCCCACCGCACCCTCTCGCTTTTGCGAATATCCTGGTCAATAACTCGTCCCTCGGTCAGGATCCCTCGTAAACCTTATAATTGCCATTCATTCGCAATTGCCGCTCCCATACCTGCGTAGTGTCTCCTGATTCGATTCGCCATGGGAAACCGGGAACGAGTGATGCCAGGAGGTGTGCGACTACGATCAGGAGTAACGTAGCGCGAGGATGAAATCGCGGGAGGAGGGTAGACGTATTTGAATGGGACGAGGATGTGAATTCCAGCATCCAGCCGATGCAGTCAGTGCAGCCAGTGCTTTGGATCGCTGAATGCCAAGGGGGGAAAGCAGCAGGAGTTAGACGGGTTTGACTAGGCACCAGGTACACACTGGGTACGGCTGATACACTGAGCACCCTGCTGGGTACAGTTGGTACCACTGGGCGATGCTGCGGTAATTAATTTTCGATGTATCAACCCGAGGCGATGAGCCTCCTAGTTATTGGGGCGTATTAATACACCGTAACGCTGATAATTAATCGTAATTCTGCGCGGAGGATCGATGCGAAAGATTTAGTTACGGCCAATGATCCAGTCCACCTCTGGATCACTCATTGATCGTGGACCGAGTCATTTTCTCTCTTTCGCTATATATATATATGTATTTTCTGTTGGTACACCGCCACCAGGGATACCCTCAGGGACTGTTGTTGTATATGTGGAACCTCCTCTTATGAGCTTCGATGTAATTTAGGATCGAGTATCCCTTTCAGCTTCCTCCTTCAGGTCGGAACGTCAGCACGTGACCTTTAGCCTTTTCGGGTCTTCAGCTCATTCGCGCCTTATCGTTGTACCGCGATGTCGCACGAGTCCCTCCTTGCATCTGACGTAACGGCTTCTTTGACTCTTTCAGCCGGAAAGACTCGTCGTCGCGACGCTCCGTATTAATTCGGACGTAGACGTCGTAATGACGTCGACCCTTTTGTGGTTTTATTTCTTTGCTATTCTCTAGTCGCGATCTCTTCTTCTTGTACATGAATGTCACTTTTCTCTTTGATCCTTCGTTCTTTTTTTTTTTTTTTTTTTTTTTTTTTATTTTTCAACTTCATTACTTTCTGTACTTGTACGTCGCCGAATTTACTGCCTGTGAAGTTTTTAGATTTCTTTGCGGCACGGACCCTCGATGTTCAACATTTCTTTTATATAGATTCACACTGCTTGGTTTTTTTTTTTTGTTTCACGCGTGTACCGAGGAAGGGAGATAGAGACGGTATGTGATGAAGGGGAGGGATGGCCGACCGCGAGACGCCGGGCGTCTATCTATGGGCGTCGTTAAGTCTCATGTATAATGCAATGTCCAGGAGCGTAAAGAGAAAAAGGAAGAAAAGGGGAGGAAGCAGGGAAAGGGATAAGAAGGAGGGATATAATGCCTCTGCGAAAGTAACGCGAAAAGCACAACGGTTGATGGAGTACTTGAGATGAAATCTTGCATCGGTAGAGAGAGAGAGAGAGGGGGGGGAGGGGGAGAGAAAGAGCCCCACTTATCGCCAATTTCGACTGTACCCGTAGATTCGCGTCGTTCGCTATATAGTACACGATATCCGCCAACCCAAAGTACCATTCCGAAGCAGCATCCTGGTCCAGATGAACGGGTCAGAGAATTTGCCTATTATCCTTTCCATGCAGTCTACAGCGTCAAGTGCACCGGGGTAAGAATCCTCGTGATATTTCACAGCGAAACCGGCGTTTTTCCGAAACGCGAAAAAAGACATCCAAACGCGTGCGTGGACCGTCGAAAATTAACACGGTGCAGAGTGAGAGTGAAAAAGGTGCGAGAGGGGGAGGGGGGGGGGGAGCGAAAGGGAAGACGAAGAATGGAGAAAGAAACAAGGAGGAAAAGGTGGTCGACGTCGCTCGAAAAATTGTCATCCCGCGCAAGTTCATGGGGTTCACGCGAAGATTTAAAAAGGCCGAACGGTAGGCGCAGCCTGAGTTAGTAGGCTTTTTGCGGAATAAAGCGTCCCGACGCCCGAACATAATTTTCATTTTTAACAGCGCCCAAACCTTCCGCCAGAAGCGGTACCTCGGCATTGTTAAGGTCCGACATTTTTTTCTCCCTCGCATTTCGGCTTCTGGTCTCGCTGGAAGGGAGGGAAAAAAAAGAAGAGGATCGATCCAGGCTAGGAAGCTGGCATGGCGACTGGAAATGAGAAGCGAAAAGGTGAATGGAGGGGTAGAGTGCTGCTGGTATTGCTCCACTGGTATGGCAGAACGTAACCCGCACGAAGCGTCCCGCGTAGACGAGGGTGAGGATGGAAGTAGAAGGAGCCAAGGAAAACATAGACACGGTCTGCGATCCCCGAAGGTAGAAGCGCTTCGAAAATACTAATTCAATCCTGAAGATACCTTGCTCCCCCTTTTCTGTTTTTCTTTCAGCCCTCTTCCCACCTTCTGCGTCCTCTGGCCACCCTTTGAATCCTCTCTCTCTCTCTCTCTCTCTCTCTCTCTCTCGAATCCCGTGTCACGTGTTTCCTCCACCTTCTCTCTCCGCCTCTTCTTCCTCTTTTTCTTCTTCTCCTCCTCCTCCTCCTCTCACTGCTACTTCTACTTCCACTCTGAGGTCTCTCTAGGTCCCTCCGGCCCAAGCCTCATTTTTATTGCTCCTTGCCGCGTTACGCTGTTATGGCGTTACGGGCCAGCCCACCCCCTGTGTACAGCCCCTTCTACCATCGCTATTCCAACCTTCTCGCCACCTTTTCCCAAGGTTCCCACCTAAACCTCCCTCTTAGATCCCAACCCTCTCTACACCCTTTCCGTCCCAAGCTGCAAAAGCATTTTCTCCGCTGGGAAAACTGGCTGGTCTCGCGGAGAGATAGCCATTGCCCTGGGGCCATTCGCGTCTAGATTTACTTTGAATCAGAGATCGTGTACTGAAAATAAAGGAAATAAAAGGTGCAGCGACGAAAACAATAAAAGGAGGAAAAATCAGCAGGAAAGGCAACTCGAGTCAACAATGAAATTTTGATTTCCGGAAACGAATTTTATCGCCACTGAGACTGAGTGATGGACGCAGGATCCGTCAGTGTATCTGAGAGTCTAGATCTCGTCTTCTCGATCTAAGCTCGTCCGTGCGTCCGTCCAAAGAGAATAAAAGGTGCAGAGGAATGAAACGAAGGAAGAGGATCCCAACAATCTCGGCTAGCCGTAGCTAAAGCGTCGCCCCTCCTCCTCGACCCTCCCACCGCCACTACTTTTACTCTCTTACCCTTTTAACCCTTTTACCTTCTACTCCTTTGCTCTCCTTTGCTCTTTGTCCCTCCCCCCCGTCTCTCTCTCTCTCTCTCCCCCTCTGGATATTTGCGGAGCTTTGTCTTGTCAACAGCCTGCAGCTTAAATATACGTCGCTAATGGCGCGGGGTCGCAGGATACAAAGAGCCCGCGGATGCCTTGAAATGTTTATTTATAATTTGACCGTGGTCGAAAAACAAGAGAAAACGTATCCTACGCGTCCAAGAGGGAAGCCCGCAGACAGCAAACATGCCAACTAGCTCTAATCGCTCTTCACTCTTGCGTAACGATTGAATCGGCTGAAATTCGAGTGAAATTCCTGCGAGATCGGGTGAGAGAACAAAAAAAGTTAATCGAACTCCAGAAACGAGTGCAGCGAAGTTCAGCCCAGGGCGACGAAATCGAAGGAGATAAAAATTTCTTAATTAAAATAGTAAAGGCAAGAGACGACGGTAGAATCGAATGCAGCGCCCAGTGAATTAGCAGCAATTAATCACACAATAGCCATTCAGGGATGTTAACGCCTTAAACCGGAGCCAGGTGTAATTAAGTCGTAATTACACTCTTTGCCCGCTGATACCTCGTCGTCCTCGGCGACTCGTCCGACAAGGACGTCCAACCCGAAGAGGAGCCTGGTCCATGGGAAGCTGCGAGAGCACGCAGAAGCTTTCACGACGACGTACGATCCACTGCCGGCTCAAGGCAACCGGAGAAAAAACGAGAGGAGCGACCAGGTTACCGAGCCATCTCGCGGAAGAGGCTGTGTGAAGTCAGAAAGAGCATGGACCCCAGAAATAGATGGTCGGAAGGGGTTGACAAGCGTCAGGGAGCCTTTCAGGACGGCTTTCAATCCCTTCGCTGACTCTGCCCTGGTGCACCCCCAGCAGTCTAGCAGCATCGAGCCTCGGTCAACCCTTGCGGAGCACATCGTCCCCATTCATCTTCTTTCATCCTTATCTTCGCAAGCGAGTCCTGTCTCACGAAGACCACGTCGACCTGCAGCTTCCCTAATGGCAAAGGACCTCTTTTGGATTTGCAAATAATAAGCATAAAACGCACCGACTCGGCCGCAATTTTCGGCCTCCCTATCTCAGGCGGCTCTTCCTTCTCGATCGGAAGATCGGGTCCAGGTTGGACGTCCCCGGTCGCACCGCGCACCCACCTCGAGACGTCTGGGATGCTCGGGACATAGGTTTTCGGTAGAGATATCGGAATTTCAAATTGAATGCTCAGGGCGATGCTGGCACAGTGCGGTTTCACACGTTGCGGAATACTCGGGGAGTTCGCTGTATGAATTAAAGATCCGACCGTCCTCATGCGTCCATCCATCTTTCCACATACGGCAGACCCAACGAGACTACCGAACGCTTCACTCTGGACTCCTATCCCGCTCCGAGCGTCTTCCACGGGCTACCACGGTACAGCGTACGACTCTGCTGTCTCTTACTTCAATATTTCTCACTTTTATCAGGCATTTATATTTTTCATTAAAATCCAGAGTTCCATCGCGTAAATTGTTCTTTCGTAAATGCCCAAGACTCGTTATCGCTGTCCAACTTTTTTGCCGAGTACCGAAACACAATATTGTTACGGTAAAAGAAAACTTTAAGAAAAGTGTCCTCTCTCTCTCTTTTTTTTTTCCTCTAATAAAAGAACAGCCGGTACCGCCGGGCGCTATCAGTCAGGTAACTGATATAGATAGTAACGAGAATCGCAGGTCACTGCAATGCGGCTGGTGCCAGTCGGTCAATAGGCAGGCAGCCAGGCAGGCGGACGACTCGGTCCAAAATCTAAATAACCTGCACGAGCTGATGCCCCTACCTCCCCCTTAACACCCACTCTGTATAACAACCCTCTGACCCACTTTCGTACCTTCAGGAATAAATTACGGCGCTGACAATCTCTCAGGATTCCTCGGTCCCTCCTCGTATTCGCCGACTGTAATTGTTCCATTGTTTAAGGACATTGAAAAGTATCACCCGGTATAACGACCTATAACCCTCGACGCTCTACCACGCTGAACGTCCGACCGACTGATTGCATCCTCAGGGATCACAAAGGCATCGCTTATGGATTCTCCCAAGAGTCTCCTGACCACGATACACAAACTCGGATGCTGCGCGTATCTCCAGAAACGTGTATCACCATTACACTCGGATGTTTGACAAATTTGAAATCCCACCAAGTAATAAATTTGAATGGACTCTGGCGACGCGGTATAGAAAGTAGACATCCCTATTCTGCTTTCTACGCGTGTCAACCCACCCCCCCCCCCTCCTCCTCCACAACCCCTCCCACCGCCCTTGTTACCTTTTTACTTTTTCTCCGCTACCCCTCGTGTTCTCTCTCCTCCACTGTCCTGTCCTTTCGTTCGGGATTCACGTTCATCGATTATATATGTATATATATATAAAGGAGCATCCACAGCGAGCGGCAGAAATTCCTTGAGAACTCGGGCGAAGATATCGTTCTTGGAAACGGACGACCAGGCACGAGGATTAATTCGGGATAAATCATCCAAGTCCTGGTGATAGATGTGCTGAGGGATTCGAATCGACAGATACCCCCCTTCGCCCCCCCTCCCTCCCTTCGATTCCTGCCGGGGAGAAGAAAAAAAAACGCTAATGACAGAGAAACCCGACTCGTACCTATATCGTGATCCGCCATCGCTACCACGATGGACCATCAATCCGTTTCCGGAGTCACGTGATCGATCTCAACATCCGTACATGCCCACGATCACTTTTATACAGTTCCGAGAAAGGTATGCAGAATTAAAAAGTATATGGTCCACGGGAAGCACAACAGCTGTTCGCAGGACGCAGAGATGCATTTGCATCTGCAACCGTGGAAGAGAAACGATGGAATAAAGAATTCCATTGGTTTGGAGGGGGTCGCAGTGGTGATCTCGCAAGGAGTGTCCACTATGCATGCAAATTTTCCAGGCTATATCCAAACTCAGTTCCGTAACTTCCGTTTCAACGAGACTTTAATTAAAGTCAGATTTCATAATGGGTACACTTCCTCCGGCTGAAAATATTTTAAGCCGGCACTCCTATCCTTCCTGCGTATGCAGGGACAGTGGTCCGGCCATTGGTCAGACTCCGAGCATCGTTTTATTATATCCAGCATGTGTCTGCATATATATATATATATATATATATACACATATATTAATCCAGCATCCAAGCATGTAACCATGGAGAGTGCTACAGGCTATTTTTACCATAGGAAAAAGTTTATTCGAAAAGTCCAGAAAACCCATAGAGCCAAGATCACCGAAGTCTGGAGTCTCGTTACAGGCTTCGAGCCAATAAACTGCCAGGAGAATGATACGATCACGCGGATATCCCGTAAAGCTTTCTCATATCGAGGATCGATAGCCGCCATATTCTCGACTTCTCTCACATAATCTAACGCAATATCGAATCTGACTGGCGCCACCTCGTAACGGACACCTGCAACGTCACTCAAAACGACCCCCCCGACTTTCATGTTCCTCGAGAAATGCCTGACTATATCCCACAGGATGGAACGGTGACAGGACCGGCTGACTCTTAGGGGTGGCGGTGGAGGGGGGAGAGGAGGGGAGAGGGGGGAGAGGGACGGGCGTCTTGTTATCGAAGTCAAAAAAAATCGATAAAAAAAAGAAGGAGCGGCCAATCGAGCTTAACGTACGCGATGGCCTTACGCAATGAACACGGCGGTTCCGTAGAATCAAAGAAAGGACAGAAGCTTCAAATAACAACTCGGACTCGATCGATAAGTCAAATGTCCGACGACACGACACCTTTTCCCCTAGCAGTAACGATCGAGCTTCCAGGGCGTCCCGACGCCGCGAAAATCAGGTCCTGTTGTTTCGCGTGTACGCGTAGCGTCCTTCCGCATTATTTTCTCTTATCTTCGTAAGCCGATCGGACGCTCCCTCGACGGCGATTTCGTTTATTAAGAACGATGCACCGAGGCGTCGGGTTCCTTTTGGGGGCTTTGGGTGTGCCGGGGTTCGATGTCAAAAATAAAATCCCTAGGATCCTCGATAAATGCTTCGACGGTGAGCTGCATAAGGAAGGCGGAAATCCAATTCCCACTTGTTTACCCCATTCACGACTCTGCCAACCTGCATCTTTGGACGGCCTGGGGTCTGAGGGTAGGGCCCGACCGGAAACGGAAATCCGCGTGGGATCTCGACGATTTTTCTTAATGCATCCTCGCGGTACTTGGGATATCGGTACAGCGACGCTAAGGGGGTTGGTGGGGGTGGTGACACGGCACCGCGACGCCGCAGCTGGTCCAGCTGTCCTTATAATTGGATGGAAAAACGGTAGCCGAGAAAACAAAGAGTGAAAATACTAAATACCGTGACTCGAATCTACCTACTTCGGAGTGTCGCTCGCTGCGAAACAGAAACCCCTGAAATTAATGTAATTAAAGTTGCCTCCCCCCTTCCCCCTTCCCCCAGCCAAACCTGCCGCCGCTGAAGACCCGGAACGAAGCGTCACTTGCATCCGCGATTCGTTTTACTGTATCTTTGCTTACAGATATACGTCACCCGCCGATATATATTCGCATAGGCAAAATGACAGAGTTACCGGTAAGCGCTATGACAAGTTCCAAATCAACGGAAGCAAATTCAGATGCTCCGGATTAATGTAAAAGGCTAATAAGATCTACTCGGTGTTTCTCGTAAGTTCAAATTGAAACATGACTATCGATATGCTCTCGCTGCCTTTAAGGTCGATAAATTTAAATAGGCGCCGCGATCAGCCCCCTCCGCGGCCCCCACGCAGCATCCGACGTCTTCAAACGATATTAAAACCCACGGAATAAATCATGCGAACGGGACCCGAAAGATCAGAGAAGAATCTAAGGATGGGAATATCCTCGAGGGTTGAAAAGTGGCCGAGAAAAGATGTATTGAGTATAAATCGGCTGTGAAGAGTAGCCCAGACATGAAAGAAACTTTAATATCTCTAAGGGATGAGAGAGAGAGAGAGAGAGAGAGAGAGAGAGAGAGAGAGAGAGAGTACTACCAAGGCTACAGGGATGTTATCGCCCCCGATGCTATCGCGGCCGAGACGCAACTTGAAAATCGGACGGCGATTACGCAAAAGTATTTTTTTTGCCACTACAAAAAAAATCCCATCAAGCACCCCTCATGGAATATCCAGCATCCCTTATATCCGATCCCACCCGTGCGCGCATACCGATACGATATAGTTGCGCCTCGAGATAGATCTAACCCTGTAAAAGAAATTCCAGTTTAATTTCAAAAAAAAAAAAAAAAGTCCAAATCCAAAGTCTCTCGAGTCGATATTGAAATTCCATTGGCGCAGCAGAATCCCCGCGAAACTACAAGACACGACGAGCAGCCTGGATAAAATTAACGGGCAAAGTTTAACATGGTCAGCGTCGCAGCGGGTCAGATCGGCCAGGATAAACGAGGGCAGGTCTCTTTGAGCCGGCATTAAGGGCCGAACGAAGCGTGGCAGGAATACCGTGCCGTAGCGAAAGATAGAGATTCTAGGTTATGTCGGATGAGGAACGAAGGTGAATTCTCAACTGCATGCGATTACCTATACCAGCTCGGGACTGCGAGCCATAACGCAGCACAGGCGTAGCAGCATCGGACGATCGATGGATCTGTATTTAATTACGCGAGTTACGCGAGGAAGGACGACTGGAGAAAATGGCCGAGGAAAGAAAAAAAGAGAGCGGCCGCAATGAAACCTTAGAGGGTTGAAAAATTGCATTACAACACACAGAACCCCGCGCTGGCAATGCTGACCGATCGTACGGACGGGCGGCCGTCAAAATATTCTGTACGCATATAAATTCCGCCCGTGACGTACGTGCTAATTTGGTATGAAAAAAAAAAGAAATTGAATTTTCACGACTTTTCCCATATTTTCCGCCGTCGCTTGAAAAACGCATTAAAGAATAATATTACGCAACGCCACGCGCAAGCCAATCGGACACGGAGATAAGGCGATAAATATATTTCCATGAGATTAAAACTTTCCCTGGTTACCTCTGCGCGCTCCGAGCGAACGAAGGCTCGACTCGCGATTCCAAGCGCAGGTCCGATTGTTAAACAAGACGTCTCGAAGGCTAACGATACGTTTAACCCACTCGAGTTGGACGCGAATCGTGTCAGGCAATTACGATTCCATTGTATTGCAATTGTATTTGCAATGGCGTCGAGGCAGATACGTGCGTGCGCGCGCGAACCGTCCAACCGATGAGGGTCCTATCTGCAAGCACGTACGGTGAAACGGTATGAGAACCGAAGACCGAATAGAGGTAAGAGGAGGTAAACTGTTGGCCCGTGGGTTTGCATTGCGTAAAGCAGGTTTCACGCGTACGTGCATTACGCATGCCAACGGCAGCCCACATGGAGTAGAGGAAAACATTCGCGGAATTTAGCGATGCGGCGCTTCGCTCTTCCCTCTTCAAAAGCATTCCTATACGGTATATGGAAATAAAATGTGCGCGTACGCGTACGTACACGCGTGCCAAACGCATTCGCGCTCTTCGACGTTTGATCGTCGGTTTTTGGTGTTTTTGACGCGTGGTTAGGTTGGATTTCAATTTTACGAACACGATTAACACAGACCGAACGTTAATCAGATAATACTTTGGGGCTGAGGCGGTTAACCGTGGGTCGATTGAGAGTCTATTGAAAATGTTATTCAAATTTGAAAAAAAAGGCATTTTTGATATTTTACATTTTTTGTTTGTCGTCGTATCGATCTGCCCAGAACGGGGACTCGGTAGCGTCCCGACGCTTTGATAAATGTTGGGTGAACGATGGAGCGACGCTGGGCGTCGATCGGGTCTTAATGTCTTGTTTTTATACACGTGGAGCGGTAGGGGGTCGAGGATGAAAAGGAAGAAGGGATGAAAACGCTTGGATTCGCTGCTGAAACGCGAATGCACTGAGGCTGCAGTTTCTGCAACGTGACGGACGACGCATTCTAGGATTATTAATTATTCAGCGACGCTAAGTACCCACGGTGCTCGGCGTCGTTGAGACACCGGTGGTACTACTACGCCGCAGAGTATGTTTTTTTTTTTTTGTGAATAAAAAAATACCAAGACGAACAAAAGCTCGGAATGAAAATATGCTCGCGATTAAACGGGCGTCGTCCGATGGGCAAGATAAAAATTAAGCGATTAGCGTAAAAATGTAAATTTTCAAAATTTTCAATTTCCAACATCGAATCGATCTACATAAAAATCTCAAGACCTTCGAGGACGACCAGAACCGTGTATCGATGTACAGTGAAAAATTTAAAAAAAAAAAAGAAGGAACCTCACGGAGGGTGAGTTCACCCTGGGATTTTGTAAGACTTGACCTACTGCTGGTTTAAAGTGTCGTGCTGACACTTCTCAAGATGGCGTCGACTGCAAGTCCGCCCACTCGACGGAGCCTCACAATGCCTCGAGAGAGCTTTTTGTTCTAGAATAAAGACCCCACTCTCGCTACACAGCTACCCTATCGTTTCCTCGGGAGGGAAGGGTGGCAACCACCGCGTCATCCACGACCTGACTGTCCCTGGGTGAATTCTCCTCGAAGTCCAGTCAGGTTATTCGATGCCCTCGAGAGGGAGACGTGACTTTAGAAAATCGTCCGAAAAAGCCGTCGGTGTAACGAAGGGTTGAAGTTTCGATTCCCTAAAATTCCACAACCCTATCGCGACTGCCAACCCAAGACACGGATTCGCCATTACTGCAGAGTCAAATCGCCACTTCGACTCCGCGTAGGTTTTAATTGCAACGGAGCCGCAATATACCTAATAGGTATAGTATGTGCTATTATAGCTTAGCCAGAAGGAAAGAGAGCGAACGGGGGAGGGATCCTGAATGAGAGGGATGAAAGATGAGAACGAACTTTCGATCTCGAGAGATAATAGTCCTCCAGTGCATCACAGTTTCCTCTAGAAGAATTTTCATTCGGTTATCGAATCGTCCTTCATTGTCGGATGCCGAGATAATAGGAAGCCCGTCGCGGTTTTATTCATCAACGCGTTTCGTCCTGGTGGATTTTAATTGCGAAAATCTGGAGGCGAGGATCGAGGGAGTCGACTCGCCAATGGGGGTTGAGGGGGGAGGGGGGGGGGTGGGTTGGAGATTCTCGCGTGTTGCCCGCTAGACAGGGTCTTGGAAAATAATAATTACGCAATACAATGAAGGCGCCGGTCTGAGGACCCAACGAAGAATCGGCCGACTGAAGAGAGAATTGCCGAATAATAAGTTTATCTGGAGCGCGAGGAATTAAAAGAGAATCACAAGTAAAAGATCGCGAAAAGCGTCGAGGAGCGTCCGAGGGCCTGGCTATACATCCCTGCCTCGTTCTGGACCCACCTTTCACTCAGCTCCCTCCTGTACCCGGTTATGGGTTCCTTCGGTCCTTTGTTCGTCTCGATCTTGCAAATTTTCTCGTTATTACCCAGACACCCGTTAGACACCCACGGCCGAATCATTTCGCTACCGTTCGATTCCTTTTCGAAATTGCTTCCGCGTCCTCCTCTAGGACTCGTGTGTCGTCCCGACTGAACGCCTCGATGGACCCGGAACTCTTCGTCCCTCGAAGCAGAGGAAGATTCCTTCGCCGTGTTGCGTAATACAGCATCGGATGCTTTTCGGATGAAGGAACGTGTTGCGAGTCGGAAACTCAGGGGATTTCTTTCATTTTTTTTTTTTTTTCGTTTTCTTCACTGCTTCCGTAAGAGGAACGAAGGAGAGCGAACGATGGCACCCTTGCCCTTGACTGGCGCGAATGCTTGTCTGAGGGTTACGGAGCTGCATGATTACGGACGTGGCAAAGAGAGACAAGGGATAGAATCGGAGACGAGAGAGAGAGAGAGAGAGAGAGAGAGAGAGAGAGAGAGAGAGAGAGGTAGAGCCAGAGCCAGTGTACCAGAAGGTGGAAGGTAGAAGTGAAACCAGGTTGTGAAGGTTGCACAAAGTGCGTAGAACCGAGTCGAGTGGAGGGTGCCGAGAGGGTTGTATGCTAAGTGGTTGCTTCGTTGCTTGGCTGCTCGATGGTAGCTTTAGCTTTGGTTGGTTGGTTGTTCAGTAGGTTGGCTGATTGGTTAGTTGGCTGATTCGGTCCTTTTATTGTATATAAGTTTGATGCTGAATTCATTGACCCGTATAAAAAAGCACTGTGGCATTACTGTACCTGTTGGAACGTATTTTGTTAACTCTACAGCGATAACGAAGATCCGAGAACTAACCTACGTCACCTTCGGCCGTCCACCCTTTGGTCCATGCATCAGTATGCCAGGCAGGCGCCGGCCAATTCTTTTTTCGCCGGGAACCGAGGACCCGGTATGACCTGGGAACTGAGGTGGAAGAGTCTCAACTTCGCCAGAACGAGAGCTCTGACGGAACCTATCGAAAAGAGACGGTGGCTTAACGGACCCTGAAGATCTTTGGGGTCGCGTAAAATCAGCGAACGCAACTGGACGCGCGAACGAGAGCGAACGGTTATGGAAACGCGCGGCCGCTCAGGCTGTTAGGGTTGAGGGAGAGAAGGTCGGAGTAAGCGTCAGGCAAATAGTGCCGGAGACAGAGAACA